>NW_010729083.1:9666672-9696617 GCF_000365185.1 Nelumbo nucifera | reverse complement strand
AAACATACCAAGGGAACATGAATCAAATATGCACTTTTATTCATTTACAATAAACTCATAAAGTACATCATTCTGATTGAAATTAAGGGCATACAAAACTGTCTAACAAACCTCGCGCCTGGTTCGATAAGAAGCTGGGCGCAGTTCGTGCAAGTTTTCACCACCCACTTCGTCACCAGCAAGAGGTGTCCGAGAACTCAGGAAAGCCTCCTCGGCATAGTTCAAAGGGAAGGGGAGTCCATTCGGAGTTACATCAAGTGGTTCAATGACGCTTGTTTGTAGATACCCGACCTGGATCCCGCAGTTCGCCTCACCGCAGCCAAACGAGGTATTACTCACAAAGAGTTCAAGTGGCACAAAGTTGTCAATCAGCCCAAGATCGTGACCGAGTTCCTCAGGCTCGCGGATTGGTTCATAGGGAGGGAGGAAGAAATCAACCAGAAGGGCGAGCAGGCCGTTGAGAAAAGGAAGAGGGAACTAGAGCCCCCAGCTCAGGGCGACAACAGGAAGAAGAAGGACCGAGCTCGGGGGGGAAGGCCAAATCAGCCTTTCTGAGCTCCAACAGCAGAAAGGGACTACACACCCCTCAATGCGAAGCGGGCCGAGATCCTCATGGCGGTCAAGGACGCCCTGTACGTGAAGCGACCACCTTGGCTGAAGGCATACCCTAATGTTAGAAATAAAAATTTGTATTGTAGCTTTCATAAAGATCACATAGCACCGAAAGTTGTAAAAACCTCTGCGATGAGATAGAAGAATTCATCTGTCGCGGATATCTGAGAAATTTTGTACAAAGTAATTATAATGATAATAAAGCAGGTCGGCAAGGGGAGTAGAGTAGAGTCGCTCCCGAGTCCAGCAGGCAAGTGGAACAGCCACAGGAGCAGCCCCCCCTCCCCGAAGAGAGACCAGTTCGGGGGACCATCCACGTCATAGTTGGAGGCTTGATTGTGGCGGGCTGCACCTTAGCTACAGCTCGCGCATCAGCTCGCGAAGCCGCCAAGGAAGAGCAGAACCCCCCAAAGCGGCCAAGGATGGAAGATCCCATCTTCTTCACAGAAGATGACGCCCGCGGGGTCCACTACCCCCTGATGATGCGTTCATCATAAAGGTGAAGATCAACAACTTCGAAGTCAGGAGCGTCCTCGTCGACTCAGGCAGCTCAACGAACATCCTCTTCAAAGAAACTTTCAACCAACTGCAGTTCCAGGAGAGCGACCTAAAGCCCGTGAACACTCCCCTGGTAGGCTTCAGCAGAGAGGAAGTCAGGCCCCTGGAAAGGATTACAGTACCCGTGGAGGTCGACACTTGGCCTAGCATAGTGAGGCCCAACCACGATTTCTTAGTGGTCGCAACCCCCTCCCCGTATAACACCATAGTAGGTCGGCCAATTACCCATGCCTTACGTGTTGTGGTGTCCACCTACTACTTGGCCATGAAGTTCCCCACGGACTCCGGAATCGGGATAGCGCGAGGTGACCAACTTGAGTCTCGCAAGTGCTACGTCGCCGCCCTTAAAGGGAAAGCCAAGGTGGCCGATGACCTTGAGCTGGAGCAACCTACGGAGCATAACGAAGAGTGAAATGCGTCCACCGAAGAGACCGTCTCCATCCCAGCCTCGACAGAGGACCCAACCCGAACACTTCAAATCGGTGCTTCCCTTGAGGAGCCTCTGCGATCTAAACTGGTACGCTTTTTACTTGACAATTTAGATGTTTTTGCATGGTCTATGGCAAAAATGCCCAGTGCGATAGAGGCTAGTCGACGAGGAGGTCGGGAAGCTCCTTGCAGCCGATTTTTTCAGGGAAGACCGTTACCCGAGTTGGGTGGCCAACCCCGTTCTGGTGAAAAAGGCTAACGGTAAATGGCGCATGTGCGTTGACTACACCGACCTGAACCGAGCTTGCCCAAAGGACTACTTCCCACTTCCCAGGATTGACCATCTGGTGGACGCGACCTCGGGGCATGAGTTGCTGAGCTTTCTAGACGCCTACTCGGGCTACAATCAGATCAGGATGGACCCGGCAAATGAAAAAAAGACTGCCTTCATAACCGAGCTTGGCCTGTACTGCTACAAGGTCATGCCTTTTGGGCTAAAAAATGTCGGGGCAACCTTTCAATGACTTCTAAATAAAGTGTTTGAGCCATTGATTGGCAAAAAAGTAGAATGTTATGTAGACGACATGGTCGTCAAAACCCAGTTCTCATGCGACTTAATACAAGACTTGTATTTAGTCTTTGAAATTCTGCGTAGATTTAATATGAAGTTGAACCCGAATAAGTGCGTCTTTGGCGTTACCTCGGGTAAATTCCTGGGATACATTGTTAACCGGCGTGGCATTGAAGCCAACCCGGGCAAAATAAAGGCCATCCTAGATATGAGACCACCCCGAAAAGTGAAGGAGGTTTAGAGGCTGAATGGCCAAATAGCCGCTCTGAGTTGCTTCATGTCCAAGTCGGCAGATCGCTGCCTACCTTTCTTTAAAGCAATTAAAAGCAAAGGGTTTGAATGGACCCAAGATTGTCAGCTCGCGTTGGACGAGCTCAAAAAGTACCTCGCTAGCATACCAGTCTTAACCCGGCCCGAAAAGGGCGATGTTTTAGAGTTGTACCTCTCGGCAAGTGACGAAGTGGTCAGTTAGGTACTAATAAAAGAAGTAGATCAGGTCCAACGACCTATCTACTTTGTTATTAAAGCGTTGCAGGGAGCAGAGACAAGATATCCGGAGATAGAAAAATTGGCCTATGCACTAGTTATTGCAGCCCAAAAGCTCCGTCCGTACTTTCAAGCTCATACTGTTATCGTCCTCACCAACAAACCTCTGAGGCAAGTCCTACTCCAGCCCGAGGTCTCTGGTCGACTGATGAAGTGGGCCGTTGAGCTCAGCGAGTACGATCTCCAATACAAGCCATGAACTGCTATTAAGGCCCAATCCTTAGCAGACTTCGTCGCGGAGTGCACTTTCAACTCCGAAGTCCCCAGGCCGGTCGAGCACGAGGCCCCCAGTTCAGGCGAGCCCGGAGCTCCCAGGCCGGTCCAGTCCGAGCACCATGAGGTAGCAGCCAGTGCGGCATCTCTCCTAGTTAGGCCAAGCGCGAACTGGGATGAGGAGCCCTGGATCCTTCACGTAGATGGCTCCTTGAACCAGCAGGGCAGCGGAGCCGGAATAGTTCTGCACAGCCCAAGTGGCATGAAACTGGAGTACGCACTACGCTTCGAGTTCGCGGCATCCAACAATTAAGCAGAGTACGAAGCGTTGATATCCGGGCTAGCTCTAGCCAAAGAAATGAAAGCCAAGCATATTATCATCTGCAGCGATTCCTAGCTCGTGGTTAATCAAGTCACAGGAGAATATGAAGCTCACAAACCGATTATGATTGCCTACTTAGCCAAAGTAAGAGAGGCTCTGTTCGATTTCCAGTCACACTTCATCAGGCAAGTCCCAAGGTTGGAGAACGCTGAGGCCGATGCCCTGTCCTGGTTAGCTAGCACCAGTGATAACACCATGAGAACCGTATACATAGAGAACCTACCTCGGCCTAGCATTCTCGGGGGGGGGGGCAGAGGAGGTCGCTCCTGTCGTTTAAGCAGAGCCGAGCTGGATTGACCCGCTCGCGAGCTTCCTGCTATACGAGACCCTCCCTACAGATCGCAATGCCGCCGGAAGGGTAGAGCGCCAGGCGGCCAAATACGTCACGATAGACGGACGGTTGTACCGAAGATCCTACACGCTCCCCTACCTGCGCTGCTTATGACCTTCCAAAGCTGAGATCATACTCCGCGACACTCATGAGGGCCTGTGCAACGAACACTTGGGGGCAGGGCCCTCGCCCAAAAAGCACTACGACAGGGGTGACAAGTGTCAGAAGCATGCCAACATCCACCATCAGCCTGTTGCTGACCTCAAGTATCTCACCAGCCCGTGGCCTTTCGCACAATGGGGCATCGATATACTTGGACCGTTTCCACCAGCGTCAGGCCAGAGGAAGTTCCTAGTGGTAGCAGTGGATTATTTCACCAAGTGGGTAGAAGTTGAACCTCTCGTAATGATCACAGCCCGAAACATCCAGAACTTCTTTTGGAAGAACATAGTGTGCCGCTTCGGTTTACCTCGGGTATTGATTTCTAATAACGGCAAGTAGTTTGAGGACATCAAATTCCAGAACTGGTGCCAAGACATGGGGATCCGATAGAACTTCACTTCTGTCGCACACCCTCAAGCAAACGGTCAAGCAGAGGTTACGAACAGAGCTATCCTCTACGGACTAAAGGCATGGTTAGACCGAGCCAAACGACTATGGAAAGACGAGCAACCCAATGTTCTATGGGCTTATCGAACCACAGAGAAGACCGCCACAGGAGAGACTCCCTTCAACCTCACTTACGGCACCGAAGCAGTCATCCTAGCTGAGATTGAGGTTCCTTCGCTATGACTGGAAGCATGTGACGACAAGGCAAATGAAGATGAGCTACGTACCAACCCCGACCTACTCGACGAAGTAAGCGACCTCGCATATATCAGGACCGCAGCTTACCAGCAAAGAGTAGCTCGGTACTATAACGCCAGGGTCAAGAAGTGGAACCACTGCGTCGGTGACCTGGTCCTTCGTAAAGTTATGGTACCTGAGCCCGGCGTTGGCAAGCTCGGACCGAATTGGGAAGGTCCCTACTGAGTGAAACGGGTGCTCGGGGAAGGAACATACGAGCTTGAAACCCTTGAAGGGAAACAAGTACCTCGGGCATGGAATATTGTCAACTTAAAGCAGTATTACCTATAACTATTGAGTAGACCACGAGTCACTCCCAGAGCCTAAGGGTGGAAATGCCGAGCTAACACGACCTCGGCGCAATAAGACCTAGTCGCCTCTATGGCATGGGCGAACTACTGAGTAGACCATGTGTCACTCTCAAAGCCTAAGGTCCAAAATGCCGAGCTAACACGACCTCGGCGCAATGAGGCCTAGTCGCCTCCATGGCATGGGCAAACTCCAAGGGCAGACTATAAGTCGCCCCCTCAGCCTAAGGGCTAAAACACCGAGCTAACCAAGACCTCGGCACGATGAAAGACTTAGTCGCTTCGCCAGCGAAGGCAAAGTATGAAGTATCAGAGGTGTAAGCAGCTCGGGTCTGAACCCTACGAAGCATAGCTAGTCTCAATACATCGGTTGGACCGGATAAGGTACAACCTACGAACATACAGTTTGGGCAAACACGGTACTATTTTGCGGTATACTATAAAAATGCCTCAAAACACTAAGGGACAGCTCGGGGTAATAATTACTGAAAAATCCTATTTCGGGTATGTAGCTCTAATAGCTCGAGTGATGAGATCGCTTTGGCAAAAAATAAAAGAGCACACCATACTTAGCAGAAAAAGAAAAATTTCATTACTAATGCATAAATAAAAACCGAGCTAAAAAAGCTCGGGAAAGTTCAACAAGAAGTAAAAAAGGGCACAACTGCCCAAGAAGAAGATTTTTGAAAAATCGGGTTCTGGCACCCGGGAACCACCAGAAGTCAATCAAAAGAACAGAAAATCAAAGAGCCGCCAACCTCAAGGGTCCACCTCCTCCACCTCGTCCTCGTCCTCCGGGGAGTCAGGCTCCTCTTCCTCCGCCTGGTCTGCCGTCTCGGGAGCTAGGCCCTTCATTGTAATGCCATCGAGGTTGAGCCCAGAGAACTTCTTTCGGACCAACCAGTGGCAGAGCTTGAATCCAGAGTGGTACGAGCTTGAGCCATACTCCACTTGGAAGTCATGATACTCCTGGGAGTCCTTGAAGTTCCAGACTACCTTAGCCCACTCGGCCTCCACCATGGTGTCAAAGTTTCGAGTTTGGTCCAGAAGTGTAGACTCCAAGTCTCGAACCTACTGGCAAAGGAGCTCCCTCTCCACTGCCACCCTCGACGACTCCTCCCTGTAGCGCGCGCTCTCCTCATAAAGCCTGGCGATCTGTGCCTCTTAGTCATGGGCAAGCAGCTCCTGGGCCTCGCTCCTCTTGCGAGCCTGAAGGATCTCACCTCGGGCCAGGTCGAGCTTGCCCTGGATCTTCTGGACGCTGGCCCTCTGATTGCGAGCGTCACTGGAGTGGATGTTGGTCTGGAGGGCCATGGCGTTGATGGCGGTGTTCACCTGCCAACTAGAGACTAAGGTCAGAAAATAGGAAAAGAAAGAAAATAATGAGAAGAAAGAGAAAAGACCACTTACCACCATACAATGAGAGGCGGCAAACGCGGCGAGTGCCTTGGGCTCCATCTCCCCCCACCTAGCGACCTCCTCGTGGCAGATTGACCTTCGGCTCTTCCGCCCAACCACGATGTAGTCATTGACACCCTCCCAGTTCCCTACTGGGAACTACAGGTAGGGGAATGGATGGGATGGCCTAGGAGTAAACAACCCTGGCCTCGGGAGATCGCCCTCCTCAGGGCCACCTTCCCCGGCAACTCCTTTAGATGGGACCGATGGAGCCTCAAGCGGTAGAGAAACAAGGTCTGGCTCAGCAGACTCGAACTCAGTGCCCCCATAAGTGGAAGTTCGGTCTAGACGCAACCTCTTCGCCTTACGCTTCTGGTTGCTAAAAATAAGGCGGCGCGCGTCAACACTAGACATGATGGCTGCCAAAAAACTACGCGACCTAAAAGGCAACCTGCCCGGACTCAGACCAGCCTACGCGAGCTTTTCCTCGGTCAAGTAGTTCGAACAGTGAAGGCCTACTACTGCCCACGACTGCAGCATTTTCCGAGTTTCAGGGTCCAACTCAACCCCATAATCCTGGATGGCAGCCCTCCAAGAAGTTGGGAAGGGCCACCCCTTGGGGTTACGGACCACAAAATAATCCCGCTTCCAGGTCGGGACCTTGATTGGCAGCTTGTGCAAGAGCTTGAAGCCGCGGCAGGGAGAAAAGTAGTAGGAACGCCTTTCCGGAGGCACTCCGAGAGTAGCATTCTTGATGCAGAGAATGGAAGAAAAGATATCAAGAGCAAGGGGAAGACAATACTCATAGCATAAAGAAATAGTCCCAACTACATTCCGGATGGCGTTGGGATGGAGCTGGTCAATGGTGACGTTGAAATGATTCAACACCTCCACTATCAAGGAGTGCAGAGGAAGACGCAGGCCAGCCTCGAGCTGTTCCTGAAAAATCACTATGTCATTGGGACCATGCTCCTAGGGAAAGTTACCAGAGGGGAGACCGTAGATAAGGTCCCCGAGAAGGTTAAAGTAATGAACTAGAGATCTAAGTCTCTCCATCGTCATAGAGGAGGAACCGAAGGTGTCAGACTCCCTGCCCTGAGAAGTAGAAGCCACCTCGACGGAGGCCTCCCGAGCCTCCGAAGCCTACTCCCAAGCTCTCCCTGAGCTCGAGGGGGAGTCATCCTAGTTTCCGTCCTGGGAGTAGGCGTGGTAAGGATACCCAGACATGATTGACAAAATGATTAGACTCACCGAAAAAGATGAAACGGTGTGAACAGGAGAAGAGCTCGGGCAGACTAGATGGATGCGCAACCTCAGAATTCGAAGACAACAAGTTAGTGTGAAAGAAAATGTGGCCTGGGGGCCCTCCTATTTATAGCCATTGTGCCCACAAGTCAACAACCCAGATTGAGATAGATCTGACAGTTCACAGTCAAGCTGACTGTACATCTTCTGAAACCGAAATGTGACTGGTTGCACGTCTCCCATGATTGAGGTAATGACGGTTGCACGACATCTAGAGTTAAGAGCCACTTCGGCGCGTTTCTCGGCATTCAAAACGTCAGAAATCCCCTAACTTCTGCGCACGCATTTAATGTGAGCAGTCAATCAAGTTTGAACTTCGATCAAGTCCACCCGTCACACTTCATGAACTCCTCACGCTAAAGTGGCATACTTAGCCCAAGGAGTGGGGGCAATTGATGGAGGATGATTTGACCCGACCCCTTGAGACGATGACACATGGATATGACTCAACACGAGCAACAACTCAGCACCATAGCCTGACCGCGACTAAGTGACCAGCCCATAGGGCAGCTCGCTACCCCATAGCTCACTATAGGGGGAGCTCGCTACAACACGAGCTCGAGGTCCCCCGAGCTACTGAAAGGGAATACTCCGAGACAAGTCTATCCCAGCTCACGAGCTAGGATAATCAGCTCGCTCCAACACTTAGGCAGAAAAACTGCCCCAATGGCAACCTTGAGAGGGGTCACCTCGAAGTACCCCAAGGAGCTTGGTACAAAGTAGCTCGCGACAGGATAGCCCGCTACGCGACGGAATAGCTCGCTACAAGGTAGCTCGCGGCTAAGCAACGCGATGCTTTCAGGAAGCTTCTATTTGACAAGACCGTACCCGTCAAACTACGTCACATCTCCAGATCGACGACGCAGTCCCTACCAATTCAACAGATTGCGTCCACGTCTCTCAACAAATGGTGGCATGCCTGTCCTCCCGGGACGTGTCACCCATCCGATTGGGTAGTACCCTACAACGATTACTTGCGCAGCCCTGGCAGATAACGGCTGTGATAGAAGCCTAGTGGCGGTTACGCCCGATTTAACAAGAACGCCTATATAAGAGCCCCCTAGTTGAAGGGAAGGGCTCTCTCTCGAACATCTGAGATCTTATCTTGAACTTACTTGCTCTCGAGCTAACTTAGTGATCTAGCGCGACCTACACTCTTATCCTTTTTCACACTCTTCACTATTTTCTCCAACGTTCTAACTTAAGCATCGGAGTATTCCCACAGGGCAAGTCCCCTGGGAATTCTTCACCGTTTTCTTCTCAGGTGTCGTCCATTGCCAGCTAGGAGCCAGTCAGTAGCCAGGTAGGAGTGCCCGGATCGTACAGCATCAAAAAGAAATAAGCAATCAAACAAGTTGTTGATCAAAAAAGATATGCAATCAAGCAAGTAAAGTGAGAGTAACAAGTCTACTAGCATGGCAAGTTCCAAGTTGGCAACACTAAAAAAGTTAAAAAAAACTAATAATTTAAAATTTTAGTTTAATAGAACCATACCTTTTGGATGATTGAGTATTGATCTTGAGTATTCTTTTTTCTGCAACTTTGCCTTCAATAAGAAAACAAATTAAAAGAATTAATCAATCAATAAGAAATCAACTTTGTCATTAACTGATGGAAGAAGAAGCACTACAGCAAAAATAAAATAAAAAAAGTTGATAAGAATTCAATATTAACCCTTTAAGGATTAAAAGGCATACCTTGGTTGATGCTTGGTACTTGGTAGTTTGTATAGGAACAAGGAAGTAGCCAATTAAGAAATAATAAGATGAAACTATGAAACTCATGAAACCATTAAAAAATAAAAGGCATAATAGCAAATAACGAAGAAGTATAAGACTATAAATCATCTTTCATCTCCAAAAGTCCACAAAAAATAAATATGAAGTTTAAAATTTTAAATGTATCATAGACAATCCTTAAAGAAAACTTTCTATTCTCCAATTAATTAGAGTGTCTAAGAAGTAAGAACCACCAACACTTCCATTGAATGTACCAACATCATTAGCATTGCAATCAACATCTTCATCCTCGTCATCATCATCATCATCACGATCATCTTCAACATCAATATCTTCTTCTTCATCTTCATTATCTTTCATATCTTTGTCCCACATCAAGTCTTCTTCTTCTTCTTAATCAACACTTTTGCCTTTATCTTGTCTTCCAGACTCACCTTTCCCACGACCACCTCCACCTCGACCTCTACCTCTACCTCTACTTGCACCCCTAGGTCCCCACTTGCATTTCCACATCCATGTACTTCTCTTTGGCCTATTTGACCCTTTAAGGATTTTAGATGCCCCTAATGCTTCATCAAGTTGAGTTCATGTAAGATCACACCCTTCATAGACCAAGTCATTTAATGGGTCTTTCCCAATCAACCTCACTGGATTCATCTACATCATCAAAGCAAATAGGGTCAAATTGCTTTGGATTTGCACGCCTTGTTGTAAATCATTCTCAGAGGCGTTGATTGTATTAAACAAATACAAGATCATTGAGCCTCTTTTGATCAAGCCTACTCCTCTTTTTTGTATGAATCTACATTCACAAAAAAATAAGAAAAATTATAAAAATAAGTATCTTAACTTTCATAAATAATTTTATCACAAAACCAACCATTAGGTCCATTACTTAGAACTTACATGCTCAAAAGTGCTCCAGTTGCGCTCACAAGCAGAAGTGCATGTAAGACCTAATATGCGTAATGCAATACGCCTAAGGTTTGGGGTGCAATGTCCATAGCTATGCCACCAATCAGCTACAAAATAGAAAAAATGAATTAAAACAATATAAATTTAAAATAACAAGAATAAAATATAAATATAAGTTTCAGGAAAAGAGAGATTATATTAATTGGTTGATTTTCACGTTGCCTAATTGCTAATTCTTTAGAGAAAGCACCATGAGCGTGCTTATACTCTTCAAACTGATGAGAGATATTGTCTTGAATTTCAATATCACTGACCTTTCTCTCAATGAAATCTAGAAAGCTCATTTCAAACTTTCCAACCGATGCTTCATCTTGTGGTTTAGCCTTATAATAAAGGGCTGGACTGAGAAAAAAACCAGTAAGGTGCAACGGATGTTGCATCATATTAGTCCAATGCCTATCAAAAATGTCTAAACTGGGCTTATACTCCCTTTCTTTCCCACTAAAATTTTCTTTTATTTTCTCTCTTGCTCACTCCATTGCATTGTAAAAATAACCCATTATGGGTTTCTCATCACCATCAACCAATCATAAAACCTCCACAATCAATTGAGCAGCCAAAAGAACGACTCTTACATTTTTCCAAAACTCAATAGAAAGCACAGTGTTTGATGCTCTTATTCCATCTAATTTGTTAGCACCTTTACTCTTGTTCCACACATCACCAACAAATAAAGCATGGAAGAGCTCTTTGAAAGTATATAAACTTTGTAAAGTTAGAAAAGATGTAGCAAACCTTGTAACTACACATCGTACAAGATCTCTTCCATTTGTTTTTTCTCTCATGCGTGCAAGAAGAAGAAGATGCCTATAAATAAAAACAGTCACTTGTCTTGCCTTGGCAATACAACTTTTTGTAGACCTCAATTCTCCAATGTCTTCCAACATAAGGTCTAGACAATGAGTAACACAAGGAATCCAAAATAAATTATTCCTCTTCAATCTTAAAAGATCACCGTTAACAACATAAGCAGAGTGGTTATCACTAACCACTTGCACTACATGTTCCTCCCTTATTTCCTCAATAACTTTATCAATCAACCCAAACAAAAAAGTTTCATTATGGAATTCATTTGATGCATCAACTGATTTTAGAAAAAAAAAAGTCCCTTTAGGAGAATTCACCAAAAAATTAATCAAAGATCTTTGCCTTTTATCAGTCCATCCATCAGACATGATGGTACAACCATAAGTCTTCTAAGAAGCCTCATAATCCTTGTATATTTGCTTTGTTTTCTCAATCTCCCCTTTCAAGAGTGGCTCTCGTAACTCATGGTAACTTGGAGGCTTGTATGTAGACCCGAATTGTGCAATTACTTCAACCATAACTTCAAAACTTTTCAGTTTCACCATATTGAAAAGAATCCCAGCTTGATAAAACCACTTTTCTACATATTCACTTACTTTTTTCATTTCTTCATTCTTCAAACGACTGTCAATGCTTTTTGAATCAATTGTCCTTTATGCCTTGCTTCAACAACTTCTTTTGGACTTGATTTCACAAAACTATCCATAGGTCCTCTGACATTTTCCTTCTTTTTTGGTGGAAATGAGGAATTTGAAATTGGAGTGCTCCTACCACTTGAAATGGAGACACCTTCTATGGGTTGATTACATTGATTGTTAGAACCCCTTTCAGATACAATATGCTCCCATGCCTCACGATTATCTTCAATTGTAAAATCATCCAATAGTTTCTTCCTCTTATTCTTGTGCATATATTCTTGCATCTCCTTGGCAATACTTACAGTAGTTTTGGGACATTTAGTCACATCCCCATATCCCCTAATCAAGTGTTGTTTTATCTTTTTTATTCCTCCTTTAACAACTTTACCACATAATGAGCATGAAATTGCATTTTTATCTTCTAAATCATGCCAAAATGTATATTTTAGCTAAACTATAAAAAACTAATAAACAACTCTATTTCTATTGAAAAAAAAACTAATAAACAAATAAAAATGTTAAACTATAAAATAGTTAATAAAGCAAAGCAAGCAATAAAGTTTTAGACAAAAACAAAGCAAGCAATGAAGAAAATTTTAGCTAATCAATAATTCAGCTATTCAGTTAGAAATAGAAATTAAGTAAAAAATTAAAGCAAGCAAATTTCAGCTATATCTATATAATATAATCAAATTTCATTCAATATTGCAATATTCATATATTTCCTAAACCCTAAGTAAGCAAGCAACCATAATCCAAATCAGAAAATGCAACATTGCAATATATAAATAGAAATTAAAAAAAAAAATCAGCCATATAATCAAGTTTCAGACTTGTAGTTTAGCTAGGTAAAAAGATTTCAGCCATATGGCCCATATATATATATATATATGATATAAAAAAACATTTGAATGAAAAGAAGAAGAACTAAAGAAGAGAAGAAGAGTAGGTTCGACTGTTAAAAACTGAGAAGTGAGAAATGACAACAATGATTGAATCAGTGAAGGGAGGAGAAAAGTATAGGGCGGAGCCCCTATTTTTACAAAAAAAGAAAAAAAGCAAAAGAATGGACTCAAGGGGCGGACGACTGGAAATAGAGAATAGTTGGACTCATGGGGCAGAAGAAGAAGAAGAAGAAGAAAGGGAGATGATGATGATGATGATGAGTGGAGAAAGGGAGGACTGAGGAGTATAGGGGCGGAGCCCCTGTTTTTTTCGAAAAAAAAGAAAGGGAGGATTGGCGGAGCCTTGACAACTATGTTCCACAATGATACGATGTCGACATTCAACAGCACCATTTTGTTGGTGTGTGTGAGGACATGAACGTCAATGGAATATTCCCATAGAATGAAAAGCATCAGTAAGAGGCTTATATTTTGTGCCCTCATCGGTTTGAATAACTTTGGTTTTGCAATCCAATAAGTTTTCAACATGATTTTTGAATGATAGAAATAAGGATGGTGCCTGAGATTTAGTAGTCATAGGAAAGATCCAAATAAATTTACTCAAAACATCCATAGAAGATAAATCATATTTGAATCCTTCAATTGAAGTGGTAGGGGCGAGACCCCAAACATCAGAAAATATTAATTCCAATGGCTTTGTAACAACTGAATTACTACAAGAGAAAGGAAGAGAATGTGTTTTTCCTCTAGGATAGGCCATACAGAAGGAAAAAGATTTATTGGAAATAGGTAAGTCATATTTAGAAATAATATGAGAGGTAATTCTATGATTGGGATGGCCCAATCACAAATTCCAAACATCCTTGGAGGTGCATTCTCCAATCAAGGCTGCAAAACTGTTGGAAATAGATTGCACTTTGTATAAGCCATCTTTAATTGGTCATTTGAAGAGAATCTTCCCCATCATCCAATCCTCTACAAGAAAACCAAAGGCATCAAACACAAACACTGCATCATTATCCTTGTAGAATTGGCTTATAGACAAGAGATTTTTAGTGATCCGAGGCACATGTAAAATGTTATGTAAATTAAAGGATCCAGAGGAAGTATGAATAGTGGAATATCCAATGTGAAAGATGGGTAAATGCATACCATTACCAATAGTGATTTCATCAGAACCATTACATGGATTATGCAAGGATAAGTTATTGAGATCTGCAGTGAGGTGATTCGTAACCCTAGAATCTGGGTACCAAGTTGAATCATGAGAAGAACCAACAGAAGAGGCAATGAGAGCAGCAACATTGGGGTTCTTTTTGTAAAACTTCTTAGCACCTAGAAGCTCTAGATATTTCTTGCAAATGGCAACAATGTGTCCGACATATCCACAAATCTGACAAATAACAGAAATATCCTTACCATTGAGTCGTTTAGAACCATTGTTAGGATGTTTCTTACTGTCAAAGGAAGAAGACAATTGTCGAGGCTTATTTGAGTAAGAATTCTGTTGTATGTAGTGGTATCCCTCTTTTTACTTGCAATATTAGCAAAAGGAGAATTAATAAAGATAGCACGTCGAGCTAATTGCTTCTCAAAGGTAAGAAGCAGACTTTGCACATCTAACATAGTCAAATCATCCAATCAGGTAGTTACTATGATAACAAAGGTATCATACTCTGGTGGTAAACCACCAAGAAGATAGTGAATAAGATCTGAATCTGATATAAAATAATTAGAAGCAACAAGTGCATCAGAAATGCATTTAATTTTCTAGATGTAGTCTACAATTGACAAGTCTCCTTTTTTATGTGTGCTAGCTCTAGCTTCAAATCATGAATTCTGGATTTGTTTGTGGAGGAAAATAAGTGACTGAATCAGTCTCATACTTCCTTAGAAGTTTTGCAGCCTACAACTTGGGAAAGAACATGTTCTGTGAGTGAAGAAAGAAGTCAGCTCAATATGAGTTGATCCTGTTCATACCAGGAGGTGAATTTAGGGTGACTTGTTGATCATTGGTACCAACAACATACTTTGATGGACATGGTAGAGATCCATCAATATATCCAATGAGTCGATCCCCATTAAGTGCAGGGAGAATTTGCATGGACCATAGAAGATAGTAGTATCTATCTAGGCGAACTGTAATAACATTCATAAAGTTGGACAGAGTAACCAATCCATTAGTTATGGATGAGGACTCACCTTGAGAGTTGATCGAAGAGATTTGGGTAGACATGACACTAGTCTTCTATATCTCTAATACCATACGAGACTTAATTGAAGAAGGGAATTGTTCAATTGATATTTACCGAGTTTATAGAGATTTATATACAGATGTAAAGAATTCAAAAGTTCAAAATTAAATGTACAGATAACTAATAAGTATAACAAGATAATAATTATCTGGTGTTATTAAATATACAGATAACTATTGACTAGTGTTATCCAACTGATGACGTGGATGCCATGTGGTTATCTCTAGCACATATTTCTCTCCATTTCTCATCTTCATCAATCTACCATGGTAGTTTACTCCATAAACGCGATCGTTTTCCCCATAACATCATCTTGAAGCCTCAATCGATATAAATCGCTTGTATTTTTGTTGCATCTACTGAAAGGGCAAATGCAAGTAGAAAAAGGAAGGAGATGGGGAGCTTAATGCTAGGAATGTCTTTGGTCCGTTCACAAAGCAATCTAACACTGAAGGTAGAAAAAGGAACGATACAGGAAGACACATCCGACGATGCACGGATGCGGGAAATCGAGGCAATCGATGAAGAATTGAGAGGAATAAAAGAAGTTGAGTTTGGGATTCCTTGATCTCGCTAAAGACAGCAAAGAATGAGGTCAAATGCAGGAGTGCTTGGCCAATCGAGGTTGGATTTTTCACAGGATTTCTGATTACACCATCGCAACTGTGGGGAACAATGGAATGAAAAGAAGACTGGTCAGAAGAAACAATGGCGGAAGGATCGAGATGACCAAAGCCCAACTCAAGAGACGAACAAGTGAGGGTTTGGATTACATTTATGGAATTAGAAACAGCGAAATTGGACAAGAACGAGGTCGAATACTGGCTTTCTGAACATCTAAAATAGCCTCACCGGAGAGAAACTCGAACAGAGATCGACAAACGGAACCTTAGGTTCAGTTTGGAAGTAGTACAAAATCAAATATGTAGAATGCAAAACCTTATTTTTGGTATTATTTTGTATGTACTTGCACTGTACATATTTGCATTTGTGCTCTTTTCAAATTGAGCCTTAGTAACTAAATCCATGTTTGGAAGCTTTAACTGAAGAAAATCTAAGCGACGAATACGGTGAATATTATCAATGAATTAGGGAAATGAAATGAGAGTGGTCAAACTTAAATAACAAATTTGAAGTGGACCGATGAGCATGCAAATTGAATTTTTAATGGAACCCGCTGAGAGTCGAGGAGATATGATCGGTTATCACTTGATCTCGCCCAAAAGCAAGTCGAGCTCTTCTTCTTTGTTTATATTTTCCATCTCTAAATCGATGACAGAAAGCTATCGGTGCTCCAACGAAGAAAGAAAGATAGCAAGGTTTTAAAGAGGCTTATGGACTTATACAACTTTACAAATCTTACGGTCTCTGATGACCCAAAAGAAGAATTGGCTTATAGGCCTTGCAATGGGGAGAGAGAGAGAGTCAAAGGAGGAAGGGGGTGTGAGTGTTTGCCGCTGCGTTGAAAGGAATGAGCTGAGGGTAATATTGGGTTTTAAAAAAATTTTAAACATCACATGGTGTCACATGTGTACGGATTTTGATAGAATATTAACGGACACTAACGACAGGAATAGAATTAGTCAATTGTCAAAAACAATAAAAATGGTTTAAAAACAATAATTAAATAGTAAGTATACAATTTGCCTTAGAGATAAGAAATTGTGAAAATTTAGAATGTGAAACGTTTGGTCGGAGATATTGAAATTCATTTTAATGTAAAAGAAAAAATAAAAATAAATAAATTCCAGAAATTCAAACGGAACTAAATTAATTGGACAGAATCATTTTAACGTAAGCCTTCTGTAATCAGATCAACCTCTAGTTAATTTTCTATTTGACAGTTTCAGCAATTAACTGGACTGGATGTCATCCTAGTTGAACTGGAATCAAGTAGGGGGGCTTACTGGCTGGGTTTGGTGGGTTAACCGAGCTGATTCGAGAACTGGACAGAATTAACCGGATGGGTCAACTCTCGTGAACTGTTTTGGCTCAATTGCTGCTTCACTTGTATCTTGGTTTTGTAATTTGTATAGGGTTGGATTGTGGACTAAACAGGTCGAGGTTCCAACTTAGCGCAGTCCAGTTATTGAAAACATCGGATAGGTAAAGTGTCAGCGTTACCATTAAATTTGTATTCCTGCGTAACCTTGCACGATTATTTCATTTTATTATTGACTTCTAGACAATCTTTTTGCTTTATCTCTTGGCATATCTAGTAATCTCAAATTTCATCAAAATTGGTGAAAATATTAGGTAGATGGACGGTAAGCAAGATCATTTTTTAAAACATGTATACCAAAGTTTTGCTTTTGAAGGGAAAATTTTTCAAGAGTAAATTATTTTCTGGCCCTCAACGTTCTAGGTAGAGAGAGAAACCTTAAAGATCCGTTTGGTTTGAATGAATAAGGGTTTGGAATCAGAATCATCCATTCGAATTTCCTCCTTTGGTTGAGCGGAATCCGACATTACTGGTGGAAGGGCATTGCCCCATTTGAGGGAATTGCCATTCCCTCCCTTGGGAATGAGAATCCATTCCAGCCAATTCCAACTGCAAACCAAATGGACCCTAAATTTTATTAACCAAGTTGGACAAATCAAAGATTGACTAGAGGTGAAGAAAGTTCAAGAAAACACCAAAACCAAAACAAAAATCCAGGAGTGAAGGACTTGGCATTATCCATGAAAATCAAAGGCTTGACATTTAGGGGTGTTTGCCAATATAAAACAAAAACATATATATTGGCCAACACCTCCTTAGTGGATAAGAAACACTAATCATGTATCAAACAAAGTACTCAAGTCATCTAAGCCTAGTCCCAATTATATAGGATTTGCTACATGAATTCGTCTCCACTATACCACTCTGTTCAGTACCAAAATCAATTGTTAAATTGTGAGCCATTAAGTCCTTTCTCAAGTCATATAAGCCTAGTCCCAATTATATAGGATTTGCTATATGAATTCGGCTCCACTATACCACTCTGTTCAGTACCAAAATCAATTGTTAAATTATGAGGCATTAAGTCCTTTCTCACTACTTCAACCCATGTCCTTTTTAGTCGCCCTGGCTCTTCTAGAATTCTAAAATCTTTAACTTGTAAAGGATCACTTCTTTTCATTGGTCACCTAAGTGTCTTTTGAGTAAGTTTATTTTTTATCCTGTTATTTCTAGTTTTTCCACTCATCCATGTTAATATTTTGCATTTCTGTTAAACACATTTTTTGACATGTTCCTTGTCTGCATAACACTTGTGCCATACGACATTGCTGGCCCTACACTCATTTAATAAACTTTTCCTTTCAGCCATAATGTTAATTCTCCTATCATAATGACTTTAGATGCAATTCTCCATTTTTCCCATCTTGCTCAAATTCAATGGATGACATCCTAGTCCACTCCATGACAATTATCAAAGGTAATAAAAAGATCACATTGGTATACAATCCAGAGTGTACCCTTAATACTACTCGTAACCTTTGCTTGGGACATAAGTCCATTTATACTCAGTAGATAGAAATATAAATCGAAAGCTCTTAATCCTAAATCTTGTGAATCAAAGAAGGCAGAAAAGAAGCAAGACAGCATCAGAAATATCACATGGTATCCGGGCAGTTCTCTTGAAATACCACATGATGTGATTGGTAGAATTGGATCTTGGCCATCTGTGTCTAAAGAGTTTGCTGATATGCCTATTTTAAATCAATTAATGTATACTAAATTTTTTTATTAAGAATTAATTCATTGGAAGGTAATCCATAATTATATGATCTTTTAATGGTGTCACTACAAGTTAGATATGGAAATACTTCAGCTATTCTTGGTTTCATGAAATCACCTTTTCGGTTTATATGCTGGAGCAATACCTCAGCTATTCTTGGTTTCATGAAGTGACTTTCTAAAGCTGAGAACATAGACTCTGACTTTTCTCCCCATCTGAAGCAAACAATCCAAACATACCAAATATGAAAAGAGTCTAACCTCCAAGTAGAAACAAAATCCCAAGAAAAAAAAGGAAAGAAATTAAGAATAAATAAATGAATTAGGAAACTAAAGAATATTAATTAACAGGAATAATCTTAAATTCAAATTACATTGCTTCAATGTAAGAAGACTTGCTCTCCATCTCTAGGAATGATCTTGAGCTTCTTTTTGATGGCTCCATTCATCAATGTAGCAATGCCATCCTTGCTACCTGTAAGAAACCTCTTGGAGTTGAGATATCTTGAGTATGTCTTCATCATTGTCGCCTTGGATTGGATGATACCATGGCTGTTGCAAAAACCGGATATCTGAATCCAGCATAAAATTGTAGAAGTCCTGCAGTGCCCAAATCGATTTCATCCCAATTCTGAAAACTTTGATGAAAATCAATTACTAAAGCAATTATAGTTGCAAAGAGATAGAATGCAACAGGAACAGTACCACAGTTGCTAGCCTTACCAATGACGTCCTCGAGCTCACCCCCATGGTGGCCCACTGCACGTTGCTGATTAATCCATTGAGCAAGACTGTTCTGTGAAATGGGTTTGTTAGATAATTCAAATATGCTACACTAAATTTTTATATTCTCCCATTCTTCTTTTCAAGATTTCATAAAATGGGGCCAGTTTTCCTTCTCCACTTCATTGTTATCAAGCCATGACAAATCTTTGAACAGAGGAACACACGAAATCTGCATTTTTCACAATAGAAACCTTAATATCTGTACCTGCAAGTTTCATAGCTTAAGAAATACAATTTCAAGTGTGGGAGATAAATGAAATAAATATATTGGTTTCTAATATTTGTTTATTTGCATTTAGAAAAATAAATACTTACAGGGCTCAAATATTTCTCATATCCCAACTTCCAAACCCAAATACAGGTTTTGTATCACAACATCAATGGGGTTGCATCTTCTCTATCAATCATATTTTCTTCCAAACCTTGCAACAGTTTGGCCATGTGATGCAATGTGGAACAAATTTCTTTCATTTCCTCGTGTGATGTATCTCCAACAAGAAACTCATGAACTATGCCATTCACCTCAATTAAACTACACCCAGGCACCTTCTTGATTCCAAGCTCCTTCATCTTCTTTCTTACCTTGGTCACATCTTCCCATCTATCAGCTGCTGCATAAATATTGGCAAGAAGTGTATGTACACCAGAATTATTGGATTCAATCCCATCAAGATGTCTAGCTACACGCTCACCCATCTCAACATTTCCATGGATTCTGCAGGCACCAAGTAAAGCACCCCAAAGTGGTACTACAATCCCAATATTATCACTTGGGATCTTTTCTATAAACTCCTCTGCTTCATTTAACAGTCCAGCACGCCCAAGCAGGTCTATAAAACACCCATAATGTTCTAATTTAGGTTCAATTTGATATAACTTTCTCATAGAATCAAAGTGCCGGCGCCCTTCCTCCACTAGTCCTCCATGACTACAAGCACTCAAAACACCAATGAATGTGATGTCATCTGGCTTCACACCAACCAATTTCATCTCTGAAAATAATTCAAGTGCTTTGGTTGTTTGACCATTCATAGCAAGCCCACAGATAATAGCAGTCCATGAAGCCCTGTCCTTCTCTTCTATTCTCTTAAAAATCTCTATGGATTTCTCTATGCACCCACATTTGGCATACATGTCTATAAGAGCAGTGCCAACAATAGCATCAATTGTAACCATATTTTCATCAATGTATCCATGGATCCATTTCCCTTGCTCTAGAGCTCCCAGCTGAGCACAACCTGTAAGGAGTGCAACAAGAGTGAATTTATCAGGCTTTACCCTTTTCATTTGCATCTCCCGAAACAGAGTTAATGCTTTGTCAAATTGGTTATACTGCACATAGCCATTAATCATAGCTGTCCAGAGAATAACATCCCTTACTGGAGTCCTATCAAAGAGCTCTCTAGCCTCATCAAGCTGACCACAGTTCACATACCCAGATACCATGCTTGTCCAAGAAATTACATTTTTATCCGGCATTTCATCAAAGATTTGACGAGCCAGACTTAAATACCCGCACTTTGAATACATATCTAACAAGGCATTACGAATAACAGTGGTGAATTCAAGTTCCCTGTCAATATATAGATGAATTTCCTTACCCAGCTCCACATTCCCCAAGGCAACACAAGCTGAAAGAGTGCTGACTACCGTCGCTTCATCAGGCCTCACAAAACTCTGCTGTTTCATCTGCTGGAAAACAGAAAGTGCATCGTCAAATCTCCCACTCTTAACATATCCAGAAATCAAAACATTCCAGGAAATCGCATCTCTTTGTGACATTTCTTCAAACAACCGGCGCAAAGTCTCCATGTCACCCATTTCTGCGTACATGTCCATAAGTGAATTCCTCACATAGGAATCGAATTCAAAACCAGTTTTCACAATAAATCCATGGATGTTTCTTCCTTCCGAAACTGCCCGCAAACACCCAATTGCCTTAAGGACAAAGGGGTAAGTGAAATTATCAGGGGATAAGTCGTCTTCCCTCAACCGGTTGAAGAGCAAAAGGACTTTTCGAAAGTTACCCTTCTTTGCAAATGTCTTGATCATTAAATTGAAGATAAAGAGACATGGCTCTTGAATGTAAGAGAAGATTCTCTCCGCATACCGTAAATTTCCAGAATTTGGGTCTGTACAGAATACCATGAGCTTGTTCAACGCATCCCTGTTTTGATGAAGACCAACTCTGAAGATCTGGGATTGAATTTGTTTCAGCTCTTTCATGGACTTGCAGTTTTGGAGATAGAGCAGACATTCTTTCTTCGTTAATCTTCCAGTCTTTTGGGTGGAAGTTGAGAAGAACTTAAATGTTTTTGAGAGAGGACGGAGGGAAAACGAAGATAACGAACACATAAGTCATAACAGCCTTTTGAATGGATGAAATAACACAGCCGGAGGTTGAGGAATTGGATGGAGTAGCCCGTCACGGGGTGGTGAGGAAGTTGCCGTGGACGAGAACCAGGGTATTAAATAGAAGAAGTCTCACTCACCGATACAACTCGAGGCTAACGTATTGATTGGATTAGAAAGGGTAAATCGCTAGTTGTTTGTCGAAGAGAGAAACACTGCGGCGAATTTTCTCAGGCAGGAAGTAGCCGGCGGCGGAGACATTGATGTGATATCTTCACTGGTGGAAGTGGAACCATGGAAGCAAGGGGTTGGGGTGTCGGGTAAGGACAAATCCGGATAAGGACAAATCCGGATAGCAGATACGGGGCAAGGGTTTTCCACTGCGGACTGCGGTGAATGCCAGTCTGAGTGTCTGACCGTTGGCAACTTGCTTATCTATGGAACAACCAAGCGTCGTTTTTGGCTGGGGTTTCATCGGTAGACCTGACAATCGAGTCGTGTCAGGTTCGATTCGGGTTCAAGGCATTTTTTTTGGGTTGATGATAATATGTTTTCAAAATTTTCAACAATTTTTTATATTTTTTAGTATAAAAATAACTCACATCTATCCCATTTATTATGATGAATATAGAGATGTGTTCCAATAATTGCTACAAAATGCATTCATTTTTTGAAACTTGTTTTTGTGTTTTCTTAATTTTTATTATTTAATTATGTCATCAAGGGTTAATATATTTGACCTAACCAGCCACTATTCACTAAATAAGAAAATAATTTCACTTTTTGGTTAAATTTTGAATGTTGTATTGCACTATTATCATCAATAAAAACAATTCCTTTTTATCACACTTTTTCTTTAATATGATTAATAATAAATATTAGAGATGTGCCCAAATGTTTTCTACAAAGTTTCTGCATTTTTTTGTAATTTTTTGTGTTTTTATCTTTTTTGCTATTTAATTATGATATCAAGGGATAACACATTTGATCAAAAATGTTAAATTGTTGATCCTCTACCAAATAGGAAAACAATTTCACTTTTCGGTCGGCTTTATATTTTGTATTTTATTTAATATGATTAATATAAAATATTACTAGATTTCTGTATTTCTTGTTGTTAACCCACAACCAGAAAGTAATTTCATTTTTTGGGGTGTTTTAAATTTTGTATTTCATTTTCAACATCAATAGAACAATTATTGTTTTCCATACATATTTTCCTTTGATATGATTAAAATGGAATATTAGAGATGTACCCCAGTTTTCTATAATTTTTTATTTTTTGTATTTATTTCCATTTTAAAAGTTTTATTATTTAACTATGGCATCATGTATTGACCCATTTGACTTGGGTTGTCGAATTACTTACCCACCACAAGGATGGAAGAATGGTGTCGTTTGTGGATTGGTTTTAAACATGAGTTTTGTATTGCCAAAAGCATTGGATATAAATCTAATTAACAAAATTTATTTAAAGCAAAAAAAAATAGAATTTATTAGTGAGAAAAGAATAGTTTAAATATAAGATTTGATAAGAGAGAATGGTATTAATAATTTAAATATAAGACTTAATGAGAGAGAATTGAATGAGGTAAAAAGCAGTTCAAAATACATTTTATGTCATTACAATTATAGAGGGGCCAAATTAAAACATAAGGACATTTTAGTCAATGAAACATGATGTGAGTTTCTAGTCAAGAATATAATTCAATGAAAGATGTGAGTTAACAATAGAGATATTTTAGAGAGAGATCAAATTCAAAAAATAGGGATATTTTAGACAAACAAAAGTTTCACACTCTCCTTCGTATTTCTAATAGTAGCATAGATATAGATTTCAGGTTGAGTCAGCTTTTTGGTTGGGTTAGGGTTGATCCATGGTCAAACGGGTCAATGGTTCAAACTCCCCAGTCAGTGGTCTTTTACAAATTAATGGTTTTTACAAGAAAAGGGTTTTTAATTATATGATTCAAAATGGTTTAAATGGTTCAAGCATCTAAATCAATATCTATTTGAAAATAGGTGATTTGAAGGGAATGCATGACCTGACCTGAGTCAACCCAAATTCATTGCAAGTTTGATCAGGTCGGGTTGTCTTCTAATTTAAGTCACTATGTAGAGGACACTGGCCCACATTTTCAGGTTGTGTCAACCAAGATTTTTAAAACCGACCCGGACAACAAATCGGTCAGGGGTCCAGTTTGTGGGTCAAATGGTCCAACTGTTCAAATCGAATGAAAAGTCTGTTCTGACAAAATAAATAAAAAAGTAAAAACCGCTCAAACCGATGAACGGTTTGAATGAATTGAATGGTTTGACTGCCCAAATCAACGATTTGCTGACCAAATCAATGATTTTGGGAAAATAACAATTCCCGGTTTTTCTGGTCCAATTTTCAAAACCATGATGCCAACCTTTGGAACATTTGTAATCTACCTGACATGCAAGTCAATGAGGCGCTCTTTGTGATTCATTTGCAACCCATAAAACACAAAACCATGTAGTCAGTAGTTAGGACTTATGCGATGTACGAGCTTTATCAAGCAAAATTGAAGCAAGCTAGGCTGATTTGTTGATTTGTTTCCAACACAACTAATTGGTGAAGGGAGGTTTCATTTGCGACAAAGTATATATGTTCAAATAATTGAATGCTTATGTTAATGTTGTGGAGATAAAAAGGACTTATGCAATGCAGACACAAAAGTTGTGATTTGCATATTTTCTATGAATTGGGAATTTAATGTTCTAGAAGTTTTAAGTTAGGTTAGTAATCGATTGTTTTATATGGATTTTTATGTTTTAATCTTTAAACTTGTTTAGTTCTACAACAAATCTCTCTTAAATCTCTGCATTGGTTGTCTTTAGATTTTATTAAAGTTAGCTTGTGGGAAGCTTAACTAAATAGGAGCAAGGAAGGCTCTATTAGTGTGTCCATAGAACTATTAAAGCTTCAAACTAGTAAACAAAAAGAAGTCCACTATTTCTTCATTCATTCCATTGTTTTATTCTATTGTTCATGCTTTATTCTTTTTCAAAGTTCAATATTGGTTACATTTGAATCATGGCTGCTCATGTTCGATTTGTCAATCAGATAGATTTTGTAGTTATTGCTTTGGGATTAAATTATGCTTACTTTGTTCTAATATCCTTGTTAAAAAAACTTGCAAGGGCATTTGCCCTTAAGAGTTCTACTAAGGAAAAGGAAGAAAACAAAGACTGTAATGATGATGATGATGAAGAAGAAATGGCTTTAATTTCAAGAAGATTCTTGAACTTCTTAAAAAAAATAAAAAATAAAAGCAAAAAGGGCATTACAAGAAGCCAATAGAAAAACCTAGTTGCTTTGAATGCAAGAGGGAAGGCAATCATTTTAGAAATAATTTCCCTTAATTGAAGAAAAGTTCAAAGGAAAGAAGAAGTAGGCATTAAAGGTTCTGATTTTTTTGAAGATCTTATTGATATTATAAAAGAACCATTAATGATTAATAAAAGAATAATCATAAAAAATAAAATAAATTCCTAAATTTCAACTTTGATAGCTGAATTTGATGAATTGAGAAACAAGGAATGAGAAACTATTAAAAGAGTGTCAGATTTGGAAAGAAGACAAAGAGGACATCCTTGGAAATACATAATTCCAAGAGTAAATCAAGATTAAGCAAGTCTGAGAGAAGACTATAGGATCAGGAAAACAATAAGAAAAACCTAGGACTTTGCCCTAGTATCAAGAATAGAGTTCAAAAAACCAAAAAATGCATAACTCCAAGAGTATCTCACAACAAGTCTAAAAAGGTTAAATCAATTTCCTTGAAGACAAAAGCCGAAACATGATAGGAAAGGCATAGGTTATTCCTATCACAAGAACAAAATTTGTAAAAGCCTCAACCTCAAAGGAGAGATCTTTATTAGATCTCTTCTTTACTAATGGAAGTAACCATCCATCTTTGAATAGGGGTAGTGTTAACATTTCACTTTTCATCCCTAATTACTTCTGAAACAATAAATATTTGATCATGGTGGAGAAGCAATGGAGAGAGTATTTTTCTAAAAAGATTCCTTAGCTTTGGCCACAAGAATATTCACATTTTTATGTACACTTCCCAAGTCATCTAACTTGACCTTCTATTTAAGAGCTAGGTTTGTAATAAGAACTGTTAAGTGCTACTAATATTCTTGGAATCCTTTCTCATAAACTATCAAGCCTCTATATGAAGTTCTTATAGTGCCTCCTAAATGGTGAGATGCATCCTAACTTTTTACACACAAAGAAACCAACCAATTTACATTCAATTAAGAAGTGACTTTATTATCCTATCTCGGTCTCCTTATTGAAACTTTTTAAACTCTAGTGCTCTAACGACCTATTGAAACTCCTCATATCTTTCTTGTATAATGAACCTCTTTAGTAATAAGTATGCTTGGAATGGATTTCTCCTTGCGTATTTGAACACTCTCATTCATCTCTTGAGGCCATTTAATAAGTTTCTTAGTGAGAGGGACTTGAATGGATGGAGGAGGATCAAGAGATGTTAAACCTTAGCAAGCGCCGCGCATATTAGTCAACTACTACTAGTGAGTAGAGGTGTCAATTGTACTGGATTTGATCTAACCCGATTCAGTTCAATGTGAATCCACTTACAAATGGACTGGACCCGACCCAATCCAATCCAAATCTAATACAAACCAAATCCAATCCAATCCATTAAAATGTAAATGGSCTGGACTGGACCCAATCCRRTCCAAATCTAATACAAACCAAATCCAATCCAATCCATTAAAATGTAAATGGACTGGATTGGATCCAATCCAAATCAAATGAAATATCAAAAATTATATATAAAAAAACATAATATATAAAAATTACAAAAATATATTAAAATGAAGAAATCTGAAAATTACAAAAGTATACTCTTTTGGCATTGAAAAAACACTTTTGCAAAAGTAATTTCATAAAAGTACTTTCGTATAAGTGCTTTTGAAAAGTACTTAAGTACTTACGTAGAAGTGCTTTTGTAAAAATGCTTTCGTAAAAGTACTTTTATAAAAATACTTTTTATAAGTGCTTTTATAAAAGTACTTTCGTAAAAGTTCTTTTATAAAAGTACTTTCGTAAAAGTTCTTTCATAAAAGTGCTTTTGTAAAAGTACTTTTATAAAAGTACTTTCAAAAATTGCTTTTGTAAAAGAACTGTAGGTATGTAGCGTGCACTCAGACCCTTAGAACGCCAAACATCAAGATTAACACCACAAAAGTACACACAAGCAACTCACAACCAAACCCAACGTTGCGATGAACCTGCAGCACACTAGCATCGCGATAAGCCCGCAATTCACCGAGTTAACCTAGCGTCAGAACCCAAAGAAACCGTAGCCGAACCCTTCTAAGAGCCCCAAGCTCACCTGAACATGCAATGAAGCCACGCCCGCTAAAACGTGCGATGAACTCACAACCTGCAAACTCGCCCATGACTCAGGTTGGAACGAACCTAGGCCAAGCCCATGGCAAGGCCCGTGTACGCCCGGAGACACATGGAACCCATGATGGCTAAGGATGTAGCGAGCTGCCACATGGAGACAGGCAAGTGCCATCCGTCAAACGGTGACGCCACCGATGCCACGCAGGATTAGTTATAATGCGCAAAAAGGCAATAGCACACGTGAGTAATGAGGGACCTCAAGGATAAGGAAAGCCAATCCTCGAGAGGATCCTCATGAGACATGCGGCGAAACCCTAATAGCACACCCAATAATTGACAATGAATCAAATATTCCCTCTCCCGATATGGAGCGAATATCCTCATCTCCTACCTTTTGGGATCTCGGGACCTCTCCTATAAATAGAGGTCCTCCTCGTATTGAAGATCATCTAATCCCTGGCATCTTAGCACCCAACACTCTTGAGTACCCTCTCGGACTCCTCACCCTCACATTCTCAATCCCCAATAAAGTTGTTCTCCCGAGCCATAGGACTCTCTCTGTCTTTCAAAGAGACTGTTCCCCACACAAGCCTTACCCCTACCTACAAGAACTTTTATAAAAGTACTTCCATAAAAGTGCTTTTATAGAAGCACTTCCGCAAATGTTCTTTTGTAAAAGTGTTTTCATGTAAAAGTTCTTTTGTAAAAGTGCTTTCGTAAAAGTGTTTTTGTAAAAGTGCTTCTACAAAAGTGCTTTTGTAAAAGCATTTTTCATAAAATTACTTTTATAAAAGTGCTTTCGTAAAAATACTTTCATAAAAGTGATTTTATGATGGCTTCAGTTTTGGTTGGTTTCAAATTGGACAAGGGTTTGGCCTCATGATCAGATTATTGGAAATTTGGTTTAGGTCCAATTCAAACCAATAAGAATATGGACCAATTTATTTTGGATTGGCCCAATCCAATAATTATACAGACCGTCCAAATCCGATTTGATAAGATTTGGATCGGATAGGATCCAACCCAAAACTGGCCAATTGACACCCCTACTAGTGAGTAGTCAATTGCATGTATTAATAGTCACCTAAAGACTCAAGTAGTCAACCACTTTCTTTTAGTAGTCAACTACTTGCAGCAATTCTTCTACAATGATAATTTAATGGGAGAATGACCAATTCACGGGCGGGCATTGGTGCATAGAGTGTGGGTTGTGGTCCTTTTGAATGTTTATAGCTATGTAGTGTAAATTAGAAATCTGCGTTGGGCAAATCCGTACTTCTCTGTAATTTAAACTACTTGATCCTAGCTACATGGTTGGATTCCAAGCATGAATAAGTCAAATCATTTGCATAACAACTAGACTCTCAACAATTCAAGAGAAGAAAACACTTTAGGCTTCAAATCCTTTGCATAACAACTAGACTCTCAACAATTCAAGANTTTGCATAACAACTAGACTCTCAACAATTCAAGAGAAGAAAACACTTTAGGCTTCAAATCCTTTGCATAACAACTAGACTCTCAACAATTCAAGAGAAGAAAACACTTTAGGCTTAAATAAATTAGGCACAAAAAAGTCTTATCTTGGAAACACACTTAGTCTCAAGTAATTAAGTACACTATTTCAGCTTAGAATTGTTTGTGATGTTCACACTAGAGATCAACTTCTTTTCTAAGGGACCATTTAGTCTCCTTAGCTGAAGATTTCTATAGGATTTTTAGTTCTAGAAGCAATTTACACATTAAGTGAATCTGGTATATGCACTAGAACAAGTTTCTATTAAATGTATTTTCCCAACAAAGACTTAATTGGTTTAGTCAAGACACAATTTAGTTCAAATATAACAGTTCTAAGGTGTTTGCCAATATTTCCAACATAAGCTCATCATATGATCATTCACAAGTACAAACATGGCTACCGCTCATCACATGATCTCAAGTTTAAGCACAAATAGAAATGTATATTTGGTTGAGAAGAGTTTATAGCCCTATATTGTCCTTGGTGTATTCTTAGGAAAAGGGTTGATACTACTATTGAACAACTCAAGGCAAAGGATTCTTTAACGATGCAAAGCACTATGATCTTATGAAACTGGCATGGTCACCCAAACATTTTAAGTCAAGTTGAAATGGTTTCACACTTTGGCTTAAGAATAATAAATGTCCATTTTAAGCTTGAGCATTCTTAATTTCTCAAGGTGTTTGCATGATCATGAGAAAAATTTAATTTCTTTCAGTTTAATGAGTAATAAATGTCCATTAGTGTTGAATCCTTTTCCCAAATCTCTGTTAGACAGTTTTGTATGCCCTTAGCTTCAATCAGAATGATGTACTTTATGAGTTTATTGTAAATGAATAAAAGTGCATATTTGATTCATGTTCCCTTGGTATGTTTCTGTGAAATACCCTTAAACTGGACACCTAATGAGACTCGTGTTAGTTTAGAATGTTCACAGCCAGTGGGTCGGTGTGGGGAGATCTATCCTGATAAGGCTGACACTATGGTGCCACCAAGTCGGTTGGGGTGGCCTGTCTCAGCTGCTAGGGTGAGACCCTAGGCACATATAGTGTAAGATTAATTGAATCTTTAAACTGGACCAGATTTCCTGTGTTGCCGTGGACCTTGGAGATTAATGGGCAAAACTAGAAATTTACACCCGACCCCTACACTCGACTATGATACTGCACTACCTGTCGGATTGGGCTGTCTTTGATGTACCAATCAGTGAGATCCTTAGCGGGGTCAAAACCTGGGTATGTTGGAATAGTTTAAGAATTCATCTAAGTGGGTGATCATAGTGATAGGATCAGCCCCTTTGTCGGACAAAGGTAATGATCGGGGATGCACTCTC
>NW_010729083.1:9626334-9661270 GCF_000365185.1 Nelumbo nucifera | reverse complement strand
CTCGGAGGCAAAGAAGAGGTAAGCTCGGGCAAAGTCAAGGCTCCCATCCTTTCAGTTCAATCTCCCGAGCTCCTGGTGGTCCCAATGCCTAAAGATTTCAAGCTCCCCCCTCTTGACAAGTACGACGGGTCGTTCGACCCAAATGATCACATAGATGCCTTCCAATCGCAGATGCACCTAGCGAGAGCAAGTGAGTCGTGCATGTGCGTGGCCTTATCCACCACTTTCAGAGGAGTAGCCCGCACATGGTACCGGAATCTGACGCCCAAATCAATAAGAAGTTGGGTGCAGTTCGCGCAAGCCTTCACGTCCCACTTTGTTACCAATAAGTGGTGTCCACGAACTAAAGAAAGCCTCCTCAACATAGTGCAGAGAGAAGAAGAATCCCTCTGAGGCTATGTCAAGTGGTTCAACGATGCTTGCATGCAGATACCGCGCCTGGACCCCGTCGTGCGCCTCACAGCAGCTAAGAAAGGCGTGACGCACAAAGAGTTCAAATGGCACATGGTCGTCAACCAACCGGCGACCATAACCAAATTTCTTAAGCTTGCGGACAGGTTTATAGCCACCGAAGAAGAGATCAACCAGAAGGGCGAGGGCACACCCGAAAAGAGGAAAAGGGAAGGAGAGCCTTCCAGTCAAGGGGACAGCCGAAAGAAAAAGGATGCAGCTCGGGGGGCAAAGTCGGGCCAGCTGTTTCGAGGTCCTGTAGCGGACCGAATTGATTACACCCCATTGAATGCGAAGCGGGCTGAGATCCTGATGGCGATCAAGGATGCCCCGTATGTGAAGTGGCCACCAGGTTTGAGGGGAAATCCTAGTGAGAGAAATAAGAATACGTACTACAGTTTTCATAGAGATCACGGTCATAGTACCGAAAATTGTAAAAACCTCTGCGATGAGATTGAGGAGCTCATCCATTGCGGATATCTAAGGAAATTTGTACAAAATAATAATAATAGTAATAAAGCAGGTCGGCAAGGGGAGCACGGTAAGGATGCTCCCGAGTCCAGCAGTAGGCCGGCTGAACAGTGGTAGAGGCAGCCTCCGGAAGAGAGGCCGGTTCGGGGCACCATCCACATGATAGTGGGAGGTTCGATTGTCACGGGTTACACTTCAGCAGCAGCTCGGACATCAGTTCTTGAAGCCGCCCGGGAAGAATAGAATCCTTTGAAGCGGCCGAAGATAGAAGAGCCAATCTTGTTCACGGAAGATGATGCGCGAGGGGTCCACTACCCCCACGATGACGCACTCGTGATAAAGTTGAGAATCAACGACTTCGAGGTCAGGCACGTACTCGTTGACTCGGGCTGCTCGACCGACATCCTCTTCAAAGTTGCATTCAACCAGGTTCAGTTGTAGAGAAGTGACTTAAAGCACACGGACACTCCTTTGGTGGGCTTCAGCGGAGAAGAAGTCCGGCCCCTTGGGAAAATAACAGTACTTGTGGAAGTCGGCACATGGCCTTGTGTAGTCAGACTCAGCCACGACTTCCTGGTGGTCGCGACCCCCTCCCCATATAATGCCATAATAGGCCGGCCGATCACCCATGTCTTACAGGCGGTGGTCTCCACCTATCATTTGGCTATGAAGTTCCCGACAGACTTCGGTGTGGGGGTAGCGCGGGGCGACCAGCTCGAGTCCCGCAAGTGCTATGTCGCCACCCTGAAGGGAAAGACCAAGGCGGCCAACGACCTCGAATTGGAGCGACCTTTGGAGCAGGGCGAAGAATGAGCCGCGCCCATGGAAGGAACAGTCACAGTCCCGACCTCAGCGGCAAACCCAGTTCAGACGCTTCAGATCGGCGCTTCCGTCCAGGAGCCTCTATGATCCGAACTGGTAAGCTTCTTACTTCAAAATTTAGATATTTTTGCATGATCCATGGCAAAGATGCCCGGTATACACCCCGACCTTATAACTCACAAGCTGAATATTGATCTTGTAGTTAGGCCCGTTAGATAGAAGAAACGCAACCTAGACCCGGAGCGGTAGAAAGCGGTCAACGAGGAAGTCGAGAAGCTCCTCGCAACTGACTTCATGAGAGAAGTCAACTACCCTAGCTAGGTAGCCAACCCTGTCCTGGTAAAGAAGTGGCGCATGTGCGTCTACTACACCGACCTAAACCGGGCTTGCCCAAAAGACTACTTCCCGCTCCCCAGAATTGACCGTTTGGTGGACGCGACCTCAGGGCACGAGTTTCTAAGCTTCTTGGATGCCTACTCGGGCTATAACCAAATCAAGATGGACCTGGCGGACAAAGAAAAGACTGCCTTCATCACGGAGTTCGGTCTATACTGTTACAAGGTTATGCCATTCGGGTTGAAAAACGCAGGGGCAACCTTTAAAAGACTTGTAAATAAGTTGTTTGCGCCACAAATTGGCAGAAAAGTAGAATGCTATGTAGACGACATGGTCGTCAAAACTCAGTCTTCACATGAATTAATACAAGACTTGCATTCTGTTTTTGAAATTTTGCGTAAGTTTAATATGAAACTGAACCCAAACAAGTGTGTATTCGGTGTGACCTCAGGCAAGTTCCTAGGATACAACGTTAACCGGCGCGGCATTGAGGCCAACCCGGACAAAATTAAGGCCATCTTAGATATGAGATCACCTCGGAAGTTAAAGGAGGTTCAGAGGTTGAATGGCCGCATAGCTGCCCTAAGCCACTTCATGTCCAAGTCGGCGAACCGTTGTCTGTCGTTCTTTAAGGCAATCAAGAGCAAAGGGTTCGAATGGACGCAAGACTGTCAGCTCGCGTTTGATGAGCTCAAGAAATACCTCGCTAGTGTGTCGATCTTAACCCGGCCCGAGGAGGGCGATATCTTAGAACTGTACCTCTCGGCAAGCGACGAAGTGGTCAATTCGGTACTAATAAAAGAAGTAGATCGGGTTCAACGACCCATCTATTATGTTAGTAAAGTATTGCAGGGAGCAGAGACGAGATACCCGGAGAAAGAAAAGCTAGCGTACGCACTGGTAATTGCAGCACGGAAGCTCCGCCCATACTTCCAGGCTCACATTGTTATCGTTCTCATCGACAAACCTCTGAGGCAAGTCTTACTTAAGCCCGAGGTCTCTGGTCGATTGACGAAGTGGGCCATTGAGCTCAGCGAGTAGGACCTCCAGTACAAGCCGCGAACTGTCATTAAGGCCCAAGCCTTAGCAGATTTCATCGCCGAGTGCACATTCARCTCCGAAGTCCCCAGGCCGATTGAGCACGAGACTCCCAACTCGGGTGAGCCCGAAGCTCCCAGGCCGGTCGAGTCTGAGCCCCGTGAGGTAGCAGCCAGTGTGGCATCCCTCCTAGTTCGGCCAAGCGTGAGCTGTGATGAGGAGCCCTGGATCCTTCACGTAGATGGCTCCTCGAACCAACAGGGCAGTGGAGCCAAAATAGTTCTACACGGCCCAAGTGGCACGAAACTGGAGTATGCGCTATGCTTCGAGTTCGCGACATCTAACAATGAAGCGGAGTACGAGGCATTGATAACTGGACTAGCTCTAGACAGAGAAGTAAAAGCCAAGCATATCGTTATCTGTAACGATTCCCAGCTCATGGTCAACCAGGTCACTGGCGAGTACGAAGCTCGCGAGCCAACCATGGTCGCCTACTTAGCCAAACTCAGAGAGGCCCTGCTCAACTTCCAGTCACACTTTATCAGGCAAATCCTAAGGTCGGAGAACGCTGAGGCCGACGCCCTGTCCAGATTAGCCAGCACCAGCAACATCACCCTGAGAACCATGTACATAGAGGACTTGCCTCAGCCTAGCATTCTCGAGGGGGCAGAGGAGGTCGCTCTCATCGTTCAAGCATAGTCAAGCTAGATTGACCCACTCGCGAGCTTCTTGCTACACGGGACCCTCCCTGCAGATTGCAATGCAGCCAGAAGGGTGCAGTGCCAGGCAGCCAAATACGTCATGATAGACGAACGGCTATACCGGAGATCTTACACGCTCCCCTACTTGCGTTGCTTGCGACCTACTGAAGTCGAGCTCGTACTCTGTGACACTCATGAGGGTTTGTGCGGTGGACACTTGGGGAGCAGGGCCCTTGCCCAGAAGGCACTTCGACAGGGGGATTATTGGCCAACAATGAAGGCAGATGCTGTTGAGCTCGTTAGAAAATGTGACAAATGCCAGAGGCACATCAATATTCACCACCAACCCGCTGCCAACCTCAAGTATCTCACCAGCCCGTGGCCCTTTGCACAGTGGGGCATCGATCTACTCGGGCCATTCCCGCCAGCAACGGGTGGGATGAAGTTCTTAGTAGTAGCAGTGGACTAGTTCACCAAGTGGGTAGAAGTTGAACCCCTTGTAACGATCACAGCCCAGAACGTCCAAAACTTCTTTTGGAAGTACATCGTGTGCCACTTCGGATTACCTCGGGTATTGATTTCTAACAACGGCAAGTAGTTCGAGGACATCAAATTCCAAGACTGGTGCCAAGACATGGGAATCCGATAGAATTTTACTTCGGTCGCACACCCTCAAGCAAACGGTCAGGCAGAAGTCACGAACAGAGCCATCCTCCGTGGACTAAAGGCACGACTGGACCAAACTAAAGGATTGTGGGCAAATGAACTACCCAGTGTTCTATAGGCCTACCAGACCATGGAGAAGACACCACGGGAGAAACACCCTTCAATTTCACCTACGGCACCGAAGCAGAGATTCCCGCAGAGATCGAAGTACCTACGCTGCGACTAGAAGCATATAGTGATCAGACGAAAGAAGATGAGCTACGTACCAACCTCGATCTACTTGACGAAGTAAGGGACCTCACGTACATTAGGACCGCAACCTACTAGCAAAGAATAGTTTGGTACTATAACGCCAGGGTCAAGAAGCGGAACCTCCGCGTTGGTGACCTGGCCCTTCATAAAGTTATGGTACTTGAGCCCAGCACTGGCAAGCTCGGGTCCAACTGGGAAGGTCCTTACCGAGTGAAACGAGTGCTTGGGGAAGGAATGTACGAGCTCGAGACCCTCGAAGGGAAACAAGTACCTCGGGCATAGAATATTGTCAACTTAAGACAATATTATCTGTAAGAACTAAGTAGGCCACGAGCCACTCCTCCAGCCTAAGGGCTAAAACGTCGAGCTATTGAAAAGACCTCGGCAGCATATAAGACCTAGTTGCCTCATCGGCATAGGCTAAGTGCTTGCAATGCCTAACGCATAGGCATTTCGGCTAAGGAACCCTGTGACGGGTAGCCCGCCCTGGCATGCAACAAGTTAAACCAATAAGTGACAACCGGTGCCAGTTTGACCCGGGTGCAGACAGGTTGGGCATGTACCCTAATATGTCACTCACCTCGGTGTACACATGGCTACCCCTACTAAACAGTTTAGGACCATGATAGTTGACAAACCCACACTTCGGGTAATCAGCCTAGTAGCCTAACAGTTCAGAGTAAGACAACCACTTCAGCAAGTAAAAGGAAATTGCACAAGTGTTTGGCAAAGCAAAATTTTCACTACAAAGATTTCAATATAAAGTTTTTGTTACAAGAAAAAGAGAAGACTAAGCCTATAAATACAAGGACTGAGCTATTTCGGAGGCTCGTTGTCTTTGCCATAGACTCCCTCGGGGGCAGTAACGGGACCAGCAGCTCCTGCTTCATCATCGGCGCCTTCATCTTCAGAATCTGGTTCGTCCACCGACTGGTGCACTATGTCATCAGTAATCCGAGAAGTAGGGACAACGCTGGTGTCCAGATCGGGGTAGAGGTGCCTGATCAGCCACCGGCTGAGTTTAAAGCCCTTGCAGTAAGCCTCGGTCATCACGTCGTCAAACTTCAACAACTGGACATAATCAATGACGGCCTGCACCTTGGCCTCCTCGAGGGCGCCCTCAAAAATCTTTGTCTTCTCTTTAATGTCAGCTCGGAGGAACTCCACTTCTTGCTCTAATTTTCCTTTGGCCTTTTTAAGGCCCTGCAACTCAAGCTTCAAGGCGTCCCAGTCTGCCCTAAGCTTATCCCGATCCGCCCTGAGGCTATCCCCGTCTGCCTTGAGACTGTCTATCTCCAGCCTCAGTGCTTCCTGACTGACTTTGAAACCGTTTACTTCGGCCCTCAGTCTATCTTTGTCTCGGGCCAACTCATTCTTCTCTGCCAACAATACCTCAATAAAGCTCTTCTGAGTTAAGGCGTCGTTCTGAAGGCGGTGGATCTGACCCTGAGCTACCCTCAGTTTAGTATGGGCTTCACGGGATGATTTCTCGGCATCTAGAGCCCGTCTCAAGTTCCAGTCGGACTGGAAGGTCAAGGCACACACGACTGTGTTCAACTACAAGAAGGAAACCAGTCAAAATAAAAAAAAAAACATATATATAATGATAGTAATAAGAGAGAGAGAAAGAAAGAAAGAAAAGAGAGTCTTTCATAGGTAACACACCACCATGGCATGGGAGGCAGCCCAGCCACCGAGCTGACCGGGGGTGAGGTTAGCCCATTCTATGACCTCCTCCGGGTATGCGGCCTCCTTGCTCTTCTGGAGACTACACCAGGGGTTCAGAATGCTTTCACCCCCCTGGCTCTCCGAGCTAGACGCTGTCATCTCCGCCGCATGGGTGGACTCCTCGGAAGCTTCAATAGCAGCATCAGCAGGACAAGCCCTGGCAGTTGTCTCCGCAGGGCATACCCCAGAAGTAGCTCCCAGATCACCCCCGGCGATGGTCTTGGTAGGCTCCGTCGTGGGCTTTGTCGTCACCTCGGGGCCTTGAGGCACCGTGTCCTCCTGCAAGTTGATGACGGGGTGAGGACGGGGGAGCTCGGGCTCCGGAACCAGAGCCTGTGAAGGTTGAGCCTCGGTAGAGGCCGGTGGAGATTCAACGCGAGCCTTCTTGGCCACGCGCTTCTTCCTCTTCATTTGAAGGAAGAGTCGCTGACTCCCGATCTTTTCTGCTTCCATAGGACCTGTAGTGAAGCTCGGCGTTAGTAACCTCGGGGTAAACATATGAATAGAAAAGCCGAAATGAAGAAAAACCTACCCGGGCTCAAGTCGGCCTGGATAAGCTTCTCCTCGGATGTGAAGTCTTTATAATTCAACCCGAGCTGAGCCAGTGACTGGAGCGCCTTCTTGGTCTTCCCATCTAGGATGACACCGGGGTCTTGAACGACCATCCTCCAATCAGTGGGGAAGGGTCACCCCGTGCTGCTCCGAACTACGAAGTAGTCCCACTTCCAGGCTGGGACTTTACTCGGGAGCTTGTGCATGAGTTTGAAACCCTGGCGGGGAGACAAGTAGTAAGACCGTCTGTGCCCGGGGAGAGCGCCCGAAGCACTCTTCTTTATGGCCAAAATTGTACTAAGAATATCTAAGTCATGGAGAGAGAACGGTCAAAGCAAAGAGAAATGGACCCCACCACATTCCGTATGGAGTTTGGGTGGAGTTGGTCCAGAGTGATGTTAAAGTGTACCAGTACCTCAACAATCAAAGGGTGAAGAAGAAGTCGGAGTCCAGCTACCAATTGCTCCCTAAAGATCACGATCTCGTCAGGACCGTGCTCCCATGGAAAGTTGCTGGTGGGAAGGCTATATGAGTATTCCCTAGGGAGGTTGAACCTCTGTATGAGGTCCTGAAACCTCTCCGAAGTCATTGTGGAAGGGCCAAACTGATCTGGCTCCCGACCTCAGTGGGAGGTGGACGCCAGATGGCCCAAAGTCGCCCGTACATCGGACGGCCGAGCGGCAGAGGAGCCGCCCCGAGCCGAGGTACGCACTTCGGGCTCGTCAATTAGGCTATCTACGCTAGACGACATAACGAAGCAAAGGGGGAAGGATACTTAGAAAAGAAAGAGGAGCTCGGGGACTCACCGCTGGAAACGCGAACTAACTAGAAGACCTAAGCTAAGAACCTCAGACGCGAGCTCAAACACTGACGCTGGAGACTTTGTGGTGAAGAAATGGCCAAGGGCCTCCGCTATTTATAGCCGCTGCGCCCGAACATTAACGGTCACGATCAAAATGATCCAACGGTTCTTGAAAAAACCGGCTACGGGTTCCTCGAGGTGAAATCAGTTTAGCGCATTTTTTCACGTCCGCGAAATCCAAACCGCGTGACGTCCGCGTGCAAGCTGAACGCGACCCGGGTTCCTTTTGATTGAGCCCGGATCCAGACCGGTCCAACTATGCGAAACGCCTGATGAAGCGGCATAAGTGCCGAAGCCAAATCCACCCAGCGCAACATGAACTCCCCGTGCTGGGTCAACGTCGCCAGCACAGGGAGTGGGGGAAATTGATGGAGGATGATTTGGCCCGACCTCGTAGCACGAGTACNGTGGGGGAAATTGATGGAGGATGATTTGGCCCGACCTCGTAGCACGAGTACACGTGGGTGTGACCTTGCTCAAACGATGACTCAGCACAACAGCGCAGCAGCCACAACTCGGAGGGAAGGTCCCACCGAGTTTAGCCTGAAAACTCGGCGGGATAGACTACTTGCCAGGAGCCGCCTGGCCTGCACCGCCTCCCCGGGGCTAAGGCTCCCCGAGTTGCCCCCGAGCTCGGGGTCCCCCAACATTTCCTAGTGCCTGAGCTCCTCCCAGTGAATCTCAGGCCACTCCTAGACAGGAACACGCCGATCCGCCTATGGATACCCCGAGGTGGAGACACCTCGGGCCAGCCAGCTCGGCTTAGCTTGCCACAGGCAGCTCACCGCTTACAAGATAGCCCAGCACAGGGTAACTCGCGGAAGGGTAGTTCGGCGTATCGCAGGAAGATCTCCTGCCCGACCACCGTACTCGACAAATCTGGAGACAGCAGCCATATCCCTCGTCAGACAGCGCCGTGCCTGCCACCTTTAGAAGGTGTCTTACACCTGACAGGCACGCACCCTACAACGACAGCCCCGCGCGTGCCACCTCAGCCTTGCTAGTAACGGCTGCAGCAGGCTGACAATGGCGATTATACCTGCCCTGGCAGAGGCCAGTGGACCGGATGTAACGGATTTCTGCTACAATGAGTTTAATATAAAGGAGGACAGGTATGATCAGGATCTCTCTCTCTCTCTTCGACTCACGTGCTATCTACACTCTTAGTCTGCATACTCTCTTTACTTCTCCGATAGAGCACTAACTTAATCATCGGAGTGTTCCCGCCGGATAACTCCCCCGGGTTTCCTCTTCTTCTCAGGTATCTTCCAGGAGCCACGTGAGTGCCAGGTAGGAGTGACTGGATAGCGCTACATCAATTATTATAATTAAAATATTTACTGTAAAAATTTAAAGATTAATAAAAATATAATATTTACTTAATTATATAATTAAAGATTAATATTATTTTTAATTAGTAATGGTGATGATTGTTTTCTTATATTCTTATTAATACTTAGTATTTAATTATTGAGTATTATTGTTATAATAGATTTTCTAATTACACTAAATTCTAGTAATTTGCATAACTTTAATGCACAATAATCAATTTTTGAACCATAGGGCTCTTAGTTAAAATTAAAATTAAAATTTGTTTGTGACCGAAGGTAACCACTTTGACAGTTTTTTAGGAGTGCATGAGCCTACTTCTAGGATGTGGTTTAATTAAATTTTGGAATGCCACGTATTTAATCAAATTTTATGGATAAACATGCATTAAGCTAATAAATAATTGTTTATTGAGAATGTTTAGGTGCCAAGCTACCCACTTTACCTAAATTGCCTTTATTAAGTAATTAAATTGTTATAATCGCTTTCTTTACTTAATTAAGTTTTTAATAATTGTTATTATTATTATTATGTATTTATAACTTGGGGTCAGGACGGGGAGTATGATCACTACCCTCCAAAACCACCCATTGCCATTCCTACCCAGGGGGTCATCCCCCAAACCCATGAATATAATTCCAATAAGCATGGTAATTATAAATTTACTATCCAATACTTATGAGAATTATTAAAATTTCCAATTATTTATTTGAAAAATTCAAAGTTTTACAATATAACTTTCACTAAATTAAATTACAAAAAGTTGTATTTTTTATTAATAATTTGAAAATTTTCAACGAAAATTTATCATGAAATTTATATTAATTAATATTCTAATTAATTATTAATTTGTTAGTAATAATTAATTTAGACACATTTGATGAAATTAAAGTACCAAAATCAGTAATTTTCAGCAAGTAACTTCTATAAATTAAAATTTCCTATTTACAAAGTTATATAATTACTGATTATAAAATCACTAATATTAATAAAATATTAATTAATAATCAGTATAACATATAAACCGGGGTTTGTTGGAAACTGGATCGAGTTAAATGAATAAAATACCAAACTCAGTAATTTTCAGAAAGTCATATTTAGTAATTAAATTTTCCTATTTACCATCATATATTATTACTGGAAAATTTACTTATATTAATGATATTATAATATAGATATTAATATTAATGGTTTGAAAACCAATAATGTTAATAATATATTAATTGCTGAAAATAATATTATTAATTATAATTACTGTTATTAAATAGTCTTCATTATATATCGATAATGTTAGTAATTATAAATCAATAATTAAGATTATCAATGAATCTCAATGGCAAATCACTAACCTGGTGAATGAGAAGAGAGAACAAGAACAAGGACAATATGAAGAAGAAAAAGAAGAAGAAGAAGAAAATAGATTAAAAAATATATTAGAAGAGGAGAAACAAAAGGTAGTGTTAACAACAAAGAGAGGAACAAATGGTTTGGTTGTTATGGTGGCTATGGATGAATGCATGATAAATATCAATTTCATGGACATTGTTGTTGGCTCCATTTGGAGGAAGGAGGAGGGAGAAATAGAAGCTTCTACGATACAACCTTTAGTCATTTGTCTGGCTCATAACCTCGACCGTTTGTTGCTTGATTATATTGATTTTGCAATTCCGTGTTCCACTAGTTTTTTTTTTTTTTGTCTTTAATGCATTGTTTGTAGTTGTTTTATTTATACGCTTTCATCTTTTTTACCAGATTGGATATGAATGCTAAGGAAAAGAACCTAGTCTAACGTCTACCCATTAATCAATCAGATTGAATATTGTAGCTCAATATTCAACTTGAAATTGATGGTCCCATGTCTTCGAAGAAAGGTTGATATGTGTTCTAGAGATAAATCTTCATAGATTATTGCTAGGTGTAATTTGGTTATGGTGACCCCTGTGTTCAAAGAAAGGTTGAAGCATGTAATGCTTAGATTAATATATCTCTTTCAAATCAATGGTTTTTTTCTATTTTGGGCTTGTGGTGATCCCTTAAATCTATGTTTTAATTGATTACTTGTTTTGTTCTTTCTGATTCATGGTATGGCAATTTAGATTTCATCTTTTAGTTTAATGGATGCATCTTCTGAAAATTTGAATAATAGTTGAGGGCAAAAAGAGTCTTTTTCTTCCCAATTTAAGAACAAGACAAAAAGTGAATTTTCAAACATTCACAAAGTTCATGGTTCTAAAACATCAATGACAAGGTTTAAAATTTCAACATTATACACCTAAAACTGGGCGCACTACTAGAATTCTTACCTTTAGAGGCACCTGGCTAGATGTCAAGAAAAACTGCCTCTCTATAACATATTAAAAAAGGCAGATTTAATGGGGTATTATAGAGGCACTTTTTAATGTCTCTATACTTATAATTTCGCCTTTTGTTTTTTGGTGGACCAAAAATAGTCGTTGATTTAGTTTTGGCACCTAAAATCCATCATGCGCACACCAACAAAATCATTCTCGGGTGAACTCTTCACTATCCCGCTTGAAGCATATTTGGTTCCATCTTTTCTTTCTTCCTCTTCCACCTCTCTTTTCTCTCTTGAACGAACGACTCTTCACTTTCTCGCTCCAAGCAAAACCTAGGTTTCAGGTCAGCACAACATTTGGACTGGGTTTCATGTCAGAACATCTACTTCTGAGAATATTTTTTTGTTAATATTTTAAGTATTAGTTGTATCTACTCTTGGCTTTTTGTGCTTTCTTCCAAGATGTGAAGACACAATCTTCCTATTCTCACTGGCAAAATGTCTCTGGTTGTAAACGTAGATTTCCAACACATTTTACGTGTTCTGAACACCAATGTGGACGGAAAGCAGAAGATTATGTTCGCCCTTACCTCAATCAAAGGTATTGGGAGGCAATTCGCTAACATCATCTGCAAAAACACCGACATGGACACGAACAAGAGGACCAATGAACTGTTCGCAGCAGAGCTGGAGAATCTCATGGTGATCATTATGAACCCTTGATAGTTCAAAATCCTATACTAGTTTTGAACAGAAAAGGGGATTACAAGGATGAGCCATTCTCAAGTGGTGTTAAATGCATTGGCCATGAAGTTGAGAGATGATTTGGAGAGTTTGAAGAAGATCGGGAACCATCGTGGCCTTAGGCACTACAGGGGTCTTCGTGTATGTAACCAACATTCCAAGATTGCAGGCTACAGGGAGAAGATTGTTGGTGTTTCCAAGAAGCGTTGATATTTTTGTTCTAATCTTTACTTTGAAAGTTATGTAGGTGTATCATGTGAGGGTTTTGTGTCATGAGCTTTCCAACTGTGATCATTTCTTGATATTTTGAGATGCTATTTCTTCTGGGCTATAGTGATTGACCATGAAAGTACACTAGAATTACTGATAGGTAATTGTGGATTCATTATTTTAATACCCTAGGCTTATCTTTATTTTCAAGTTAATTTTATATATGAAATCTTCCGTTCAATGAAAACTAAGTATTAGTTGTATCTTTCATTTTCAATTATAGAACCTAGGATCAGTTTATTTAAACTGACTTAACATTATCTAAAATAAGATCAAAACTTATTGGCATTCATTCTGTAAATGTGGATTATCTGTAGTCTGGGTACTATAGATAGGAAGTTTAGGGTAGTGTGTTTTAATTTTTAAAATGGCCACATAGTGGATGTCTCCTAGTTAGAAAAATCAATATGCTGACATGCTTGTGGCTATTTTACATTACAAGTTATCAGATTCTTGTGGTCTGTTCAAAATCATCCATTGAGGGTTTAGGCATATATTTTGCAATTATTATCCATTTGATTTGTGTTTTAATCTGAGAGGTCTTGGTGGGACCAATTGGTTAGTAAATCCTAGGCTCCTAGTTTAGTTCCAAGATGGTAATTACATCTATAGAACTTAATGTATATATTTACTAAGTGTTAATGGATTACTCATCAAGTCATCAGCTTATTTATGTATGTCAATCTCAATTTATTATTTTGTGTTACCAGGAACATGGAGTTCATTTCATTTCTACTACTCCAACTAGACAACATATATTTAAGTACTCCGATGGAAGTTATCTGGTTTGCCAACCAATAATGTTATTATCTCCTTTTTGTTAGTTTTAGATTTTTCTTGACTTAATTATTATTCCTTGGTGTCAACTTTAGTAAAGCTCAAGTTCAAAATCAAGCTGCATTGGCCTCAAATCCAAGAAAGTGTGTAACAGATTATTGGGAGCCTATTGTAATTGCTACTATTATTATTCCTAGCTAGTGAGTAAGCTCTTGCAGTCCCTTTCTTTGTTTCTAATTTGCAAAGATATGTTGGACCTGTTATCACCCTTTGTTCTAAATAGAGGGAGGAGCAATTGGAGTACTCATTTATTAATAGGTAACTTTTCTCCAACCTCATCTATATTCCTACATCTCTCTTGTTTCTCATCTATATTTGACCAAATTTATGTAATTACATTCTTTGTACATATGTATCTGGTACACTCAATGGAATTCTGAAATGTCAAAAATAATTCTTTTGGAAATTTAGAACCATGGCTTGGATAATAGGAATTTATAATCCTTCAACTGGTTGAGTATTGCCTCTAGAACTTGGTTGTGTATTTACTTTTCATGAACTAGAAGATGACTCGTCTTTCTTTATGGTTACTATGCAGTCAATGAACCTTTATGAAATATAGACCACCATTAAGGGAAATTGTTGTGGATTTCTACAATGAACTAAAGAATATAGCCTCTGGGTATGCAACATTTTGATTATGAGGATGCAGAGTAAGTCATTTCTCCCTCTCTTTTGTGCATTTATATCCAGTATATGTATGCAAGTTTGTTGATCTATATATAAATGCACTCTACAAAACAAATATGTGATTCTGCCATGATGTTACAAGTTATGCAGCTTGCAAGGTTGGCCAAACAAATAGTCTGCTAGCCTAGGGTCCCTATAGATATAAACTTGATGTGCTTGCTTAGGTATTCTCATAGTTTTACATTTGGAAGCCCACAAAAGTTCCTTTGTGTGGTTCTTCTGGTTACATCCATGTAATATGTTGATCCAAACCAGGGTCATCAGTGGGATGAGTTGGTTTGGCTCAAGTGATCTTGTTTGAGGTTGGTCTTGTGGCTCATGATCCAAGTCTGGCATTATATTAAGGTTGGTTTTGATTAGATGAGCCTGAACTAAACTACAGTTCTCTAGGCTCATTTACATATTTTAATCACACATCTATATGCTTATACAAAAAAAAAAAACCCTCTATGGAATGCGACTTCTTCTCTAGACAACCTCCATTTATTTCATGGAGGTATGATATCAATTCTGAGCTGAGCTTTCATCAGAACCATGAATTTCTGTATTGGCTAAGTGCTCACTTCCCCAAGAACTAAAAAATGCCTACAAGGATTTATTTTCAAATTATAGCAGGTGCTTTTCGGGTGAAACATATTCCATAGACAGATTGTGATGAGAACATGTGAAGCTCTTCATAGCTCCCAAGTGTAGTGCTACATGGAAGAGTCCTAAGTGTTTAGACCCTAGAAAACTCAAATCAATTAACTAGCAAACCAGTTTATGTATTATACATAAATGGATTGCAATTAAAAGAACTAAGGGGAGCCACGCCTAATTTATTATAATATTGGTGAGCCAAACTCAAAATTAGCACCTTTGGCTATGTACAAGTACAATATGAGCTTTGCAAAGCTTGTTTGTTAACAGTTCTAATCTAGGCCACTGCTTCTCTTTTGTACAGATGATTAACTCTTGCTTTTGAATGTTGTATTATGTTCAATAGCCACCAAGCCTCTGATTTGGTGAAACTTGTTTTCCTTTTGAATGGACGATTTGTGACGCTATGGCAACCATTGTTCACAATTTAAAGGCACAACGTGTTGGTCGTGAGCTTGTGGAAAAGCTGAAGAAATTTATAGACAGGTTTTTACATGGCTATGTAGTTTTGGAGTGCATGTTTTGAATTTCAAGCATTCTTTATCTAAAATCTTTGAATATTTTACATTTTCGAACAAGCAAATGTTTGAGATTATAATACGAGCTGCTATTGGATCGAAGGTTATTGCAAGGGAAACATAAGCCCCATAAGTTTTCTCTACTAAAAACTTTATCTTTTACTAAAATGGTCTAGACTCTCGATGAGGTTATCTTACTAGTTATTGGCTTCTTCTTTTGGATAAATAGTTGTTGCCTTGTTGGCTTCTTGTGATCAAGAGAATTGTTTGATTCTATCTATCTTCATAGGAGAATTGTTAGAGCTTCGCTTGGAGGTCTACATTAGAAGTTGATTATTAGATAATCTTAACTAGTCTATTTGATGATTTATTTATCCAAGGATGATATGATATATATATATATATATATATATAATATATTCTGCCTCTAGTAGATCTCCAATAATAAGTACGTTGTCATTGTTATTATTATTTTGCATGCTTGCAAGCCTTGCAATGAATATATTCTAGTTCGATGATTTAAATCACTTGTTTGTAAGAACACAATAACAAAGATAATAATATAGGACTTCATATTGAAGATTATAGCTTTGAATTGTATTAGGATTTTGCTAAACTTGCTTTTGACAATGTCATTGGTAAATAATAATATGCATCAAATAATGTTATTGATAAATATTTATTCACATTTCAACTAATAAAATATAGGCCATAGTCCAATGGGCATCAGTCATGATAATCTCGTTTAATTTTCTTTAAGAAATCGGACATATCATTGTGGTGGAATGATATTTTTGTCATTTAAAAAACAAAAAAAAAATCATTCAACCAAAAAGGTTCTCTTCTTGATTTGGTTCACAGGTAATTACTATAATAATTCTTCTCTCTATTATGGAGAAAGATATACTGTCACTCGATACTTTCTATTTTGTAGTCCTTAGAAATAATAAAACTGGTGTAGAAAACAATCCTATAAACTATGAACTTAAAGGTAGAGAATACCACTCAGATTGATCTTAACAAAGCTTCCAACCAACTAAGTTTAGTAAGCTAAATAAATCTTGAATTGCTATGTCCAATGGCCTCCTTAGGCGTATTCAACCTGTTTTCTTTTTGGCCTTCATACCTCTTTTAGAATTCTTAACCTGAATTAGGTGCTTCTAGAAAAACTTGAATTAGGCACTTCTTTCTAAAACCTTATTGGTCCAACAAGTAGTCTTTGATGCATATGTCAATGTAAAGAATAAAATCAAATTGTTCTGAACATCAAGGCCTGGGCCCAAATCAACAACACCTTCTCAACCCTCAACTTGTTACATGGTCACAGATGGTGGGATAAAACTTGTTTATATAATATCCATTAAATTACTATCTAACATGTTGGGGACTAAAGGGCAAATAAGAACTCTGAAGTTTGAAAGCTAACGTAAGCATTTTCTCAAGGCCCACTTCAATATCAAAACTAAATTCCAATAACACAACACAAAGACATTTATCACTTATTACTTTAATTGCATAATGTTTACATTTCATGTACTGCTTTTATCACTGATAAACATGCTCATCTTTAGGACAAATGCTGATCTTTCTCCCAATTCATTTTTGCCAAGAATACATTTATTGCTTCTTCTTTCTATTTTATTTCTTGAAATTCAATTACATGCACCTTTTAACAATATCGAATTTACATTCTTCTTTCCACTTCTTACCCATGTGGTGGTGTCCCTTGATAAAATGGAACATTCATGCAACCAATCTCATATAATTGGAACCAAGCCTTGTTGAGTTTAGTTGAGATAGGTTATATTATTATTTATCCAACAGGGTTGCTTTTTTTATAATAATAGAACCTCCTAAAACATGTTGCTGATAAAAAATATCTTCCAACCAGCCCAAGATTGTAAAATTTGGGCAAGGATTTAACCATTATGGATAATTACAAATTACACATTAGTCATTGATGGGATTTTCTATTTTTGTAGTTTTTAGAATTTTTAAGTTAGAACTTCTATTATTTTAGGATTAATTGTGGAAAAAGAATAATTCTATCTTCAAAAGAGACAAAATATAGCACAAATGGCATAACATGATAGACCCATATATAAGTTTCAAATTCAATTAGGTTGGATTTATATAATTACATTATTGCTTGGCCCTGGAGTTTCTTGTAGTGCCTCACTTTAGGTATTTTACAATATTGGGCTGGTTGACGGTTGGCCAAGTTTCATGCTAGTTGATTCCTAGCATGCAACCGTCAACAGGACATCATTTTCAAATTTAATGAGAGAAGGGAGGGAAAAAGTGCATGACAATGGTCTAAATTCCCTAACAAGCTTGGAATACAACTAAATGATCCACATGGCTGGGATGAAGCTTGGGATATATATCACAAAAAGGTGCATTACTTGGTGCTAATGCCCTTTTTCTTGTTGTTGGTTTTAGAAACAAATCATAACCATTTCATTTGAAAACTGATAGTTTCTTATATTTGCTTCACAAATTAGTTATATCATAATGCACTTAAAAACTTTTCCATGCCTCCATGGTTATCAGGTTTAAAAACCTATCTATGTTTCATGAATTGATTACTGGTTTATTACTTGGAGATTTGGGGCTTCTAAGCGTTTTCCAAAAGATGTAAGATTCATGGATAGATTAGATCACTTCCTTCATGAGTATAGGTAAGAAAAGCAACCTCTAAACTGGAATCCTCAGTTAAGAATTGCTCTTAGTTCTGCTCAGGGACTGGCATATTTTACACCATGACTGTTGTACATAGACGATACCTTAGGAAAAAGGTTTAACTTTCAAATATATTTCAATATGGGTATGCATTGAAGGCTATGACTTAGAAAATTAGGACTTTGAATTACGGAAGGAACCTAATGTTTAAGTATAGGATTTCATCCTCCATGTTAATTTAAGTTCAATCACAAAAACTCCACTTTTCTTTTCCCTTTTGTAGCTTACACCCTGTTGGACATGTATACTTTTCAGTATGTTAGCATTGCATGAAATTTTAACAAGCAAAGTTACAGACATCAGGGCCATGGTGTCAATCAAAATAGAGTTCATTACCTACAAGGTAAAGTAGCTAAGCTTCAAAATGCCAACATTGAGCATCATGAAAGCTTCCGTGGACAAAAACCAAAGGTAGATCATTTTGTGTACTCGTTTGTATAATAACCTCCATGTTCACATTAGATAAGAGCTCGTAGAACACATAAGAATGCCCTTCTTTGAGCTGGTATTGGACTTCCACTATAAAAGCTCTAGCAAGGACTGAAACAGGCTTTCTGACCCTTTGGGTATTAATATATTTTATGCAAAGGAAAGCTTTGGGTGTTAATGAAGCTAAAGTGTGGATTGAGAGAAGAGTAACCATGGTTGGTGAGGCTTCTACTAGCAGAAGCGATACTACCAGCGCGAGGTGATGGTGATATATAATCATTTATTGGCTTTGTACATAGGTTTTATGTCAATATCTTTTGAACTCTATGTAAAGAAATCATCAATCAAGCTGAATGAAGGATGATAATGAGAGTTGAATGTAAGATTTTTTCTTGTTCATAGAAAGAGGATGAAAGGAATTTTGAGTATTTTTTTATTGTTTAATGGAATCATCATGAATAATATTTACATGTGTATCCTTTTTAATGAAGTGTATAGATATATTTTATATAGGTTTTATCTTAATATTGTATACATGTTATTACATGTTTTCTATATGATAAAAATACTTTTTTAAAAAAATTCTGAAACATCTTTAAAGGTAGCCAAAATTGCCTCTAAATATTAAATCATATATCTTTAGAGAGGGCCCGAAATGTTGCTAAAACAGTTTAATCGGGATTTTTCTTCTTCTTAGATAGCTTTTAGAGGCACATAAAGTCACCTCAAAAGCAATTAAAGGCATTCAAATGCACTTCTAAATTGGACTTTTAGAAGCATTTGTAACTGCCTCTACAAACTTTTAGTGTCAATGCAATAAAGGCAAACATATATGCCTCTAAAAGTCTAATATAAAGGTGTATTATCAAACCGCCTCTAATTCTCAACAAAGTGCCACTAAAACATATAGAGGCAAGGCTTTTAGAGGCACTCATCCGGCTGCCTCTAATTTCTTTTAGATGCATTATGTATGATTTTAAAGGTAATTATGACTGTCTCTATAGTTGAATTTTCCAATAGTGGTGTAGCATATCATATCTTTGACTATATGATATGAGGAATGGTAGGAAACAAGGCGTTTCTTAATTTTCCACCATATTGCTCTATATTATAGTATATCAGAGTGTATGGTAGTGTATCAAGGTGTATTGGTCAATATGCTATGAATTTGTAAAAGATAGAAATAAGAAAAATAGGAAAACAATGCATTTTTCGTCTGAAATAAGACTTTTTTCACTTCAAACCCTATTCATAAAGTGTTAGATCTACAAAAACACACAAGAAACAAGTGTGAATCATCAAGGTTTTTGAAGATTTGATAAATATCATGAAAATAGGTAAATTTGTTTAACTTTTTTTATAATATTGTTATCATTTCTTGTGTTTTTTTTTTTTTGCTTGAATACTTGAAACTGTTTAAATATATATTGATCTACACTTCTTGTGTTAAAAATTATAGTTTTTTGAGTGTTATGATAATATTATGAAATTTTTATGAAGAAATTCCGGAAAATATAAAATTACAAAAAAATGAGAAATGTATAACTTTCATGTTCCCATAAGGGTTGAATATGTTATAGATCTATGGATGATCTATCATATCCATAGAACAATTGAAATTTCTTCATCAATATATTTATTTTTTATTTTTTATAATTTTTAAAATTAAATAATGTATATTAATTATTTATATTTTCTTGTGATTTATCCATAAAGACCAATATGTTATAGATCTATGGATGATCTATAATATCCATAAAGAAATTGAAATTTCCTATTCAATAACTATTTTTTATTTTTTTATACTTTTAGGAATTAAAAATTAAAAATTAATTATATTATTTTTATTTAACCATAAAGACTAAATATGTTGAAGATATATATAGGGATGATCTATCATATCCATATAGCAATTGAAATTTCTTCTTCAATATTTTTTTATTTTTAATTTGTATTATAGGTTATTAATGGACACCATCATCGTGAAGGTACGTTATATACTTTAATTGCTAGATGCCTTTTTTAGATGGTGTTTGGTTCCATGGTTGTTTGTTTGAAAATTGACACTAGTTCAACACAACATAGGTGTTTTCCTTGTTGGAATTTAAAATGTTGTTTAGTTAAACCTTTATTATATAAATGTTTTTCCCATGTTATGTGAAAGCTATTTGTTGGGGGAAATGTCTTTTTGATGTTCCCCCAACACTTGGACATTTTTTTTTCACTACTTAACTTATGTGGCACCTAATGGCATCGAATGGCGCCTATTTGTTAAAAAAATGCTAAAAACGTTTTTCAACCACTTTTCTCGTTTTTCAAGGAAGATGTCATACAAAACGTTTATTTAATAAATGACAATGAAATTAAACAACCCCTTAATTGTGAATATGTAATGTTAGATACTTAGTTTTTCTTAATTCATCATTCATCGTTTTAGTACTACATGTGTTGAATTATCAGGCATTGATATTTTGTAGTTATAACATTTCTAAATAATGTTTATATGCTCCTGTATGTTGACTATGATATTTTTCTTCATAAATCCCACAAGAATATACTAATCTAATTTATATATACATCATTGAGGTCTTATATTTGGTATTATTGATGTATTTTTATGACTTATTAAATTACTAGTTGGGACCTGTGCAAAGCATGAGCCTTATTATGCAAAATTAAAGTAAAAAGAGCCTTATGACATTTTTTATTAAGCCAAGTCAATCCAACCAACTATATTTTTGAGTTATGTTTAGTTGTTTTGAGCACAATCCAAATTGAAACCTAGTGGTAGTGGCTAATCACATATATGCATGTCAAAGAGCCAAGGTAAATGGTAAATTCACTTTGATTCACACTACATGGTCATAATACCATACATGTATAAAGGTTAGATTAGAGTTTTAATTATTTAAGCTAAATTGGGTACAAGTTTAGTTGACCTGGACCATCGGGTCATAATACCCCTACATGTATTAAGGATATTTTTGGAAAAGTGATACCTTGGAACACATAAGCCAATTTCCAACTTAAATTAATGGTTCTTGAATTTTAAAAAAGTATCACAAAAAAATACAACTAAAAGACTATTGAAGGAGTTGGGCCACTATCAAGTTGAACTCAATAGGCCAAGGCAGGTTCAGAAACTACATAGTATTAAAGCAAGTTGGGTTAGGTTTGAGTGGAAGCATGGGAGGGTTGAGTCAAACCCATGCTGCCCAAACTTTTAGGGTTCAACCTCATACCAACCCAACTCTTGTATTTTTATGACACATTTTGAAAACTCAAGAGCCATTAACTTAAGTTCAAAATTGGGTTGGCATTCTTACTCTCATGTGCTCTATTTTATTATATATGGACATTTTTTGAGTGAAAATGAAGTAAAAAGAGCTCTATAACACTCTTAATTTAAGTGTGATCAAGGACTAACTTAAGATATAGTAGGGGTGATTATTTCAGCCTGGCCCGACCCGAAAATTTTGGGCTTGGGCCTGGGTTTTGTGTTCAGGCCCAGCTCGAGCCCGAGCCTACATCAGGCCCACAAATTTTAGGGTCAAGCTTGGGCCTAATACTTCAAGCCTGACCCAGGCCCGGCCTCTATATATTTAAACTTACACATTTTGTGTATAATGTGTACAAATGTATACATGTTATTTTACATTATATTATATATTTTATATATAAATATTATAAATTGGCATGTATAATCTATATTATATGTAAAATTTTATATTATATAATGTATAAATTAAGTTTATATCATGTTATGTCATTTAATATATAGATATATAATGTTTTGTATATGAGTGATGATGATGCACGATCTGAGCACTCCTATCTAGCAGGGGTTGCGCTCCTAGCTAGCGCCGGACAAGATACCTACGAGGAAGAAGGTGAAGGAATCCCGGGGACCTCTCCCGGCGGGAACACTCCGATGCTTAAGTCAGAACTTGCTGGAGAGCTGAGAAAGAGAGTTGCAGAGAAATAAGCTAAGAGTGGAGATGCGCAATTACCTTTGCTCATGAGGGGTCGGGGCCCTTTTATGCTGATGTCTTATCAAATCAAGTATAACCATCTCTGATTCTCTGCTGCATCCGTTATTTGTCGGGGCTGAGCAGGTGGGTGCAAGTAACCGTTGCAGGGTACGGCCCTGCCAGACAGAGGACACTTGTTAGGGTCTGGCAGGGACGACGTTGCTTGGCCAGAGGTGTGGACAGTCTCTAGATCTGGTAGGTACGGTTGTCAGGCGATACACCGAGCTACCTGGTACTGAGCTACTACTAATATGCCGAGGTGCTTCTACCCGAGGCAAGTCTTTGAGATGGCTACTTAGGTTTGGGCAGGAGACAACTAGGAGCTTACCCAAAGTGCCTTCAGTTCGGGATGTACCTTACCCAAGGATCATAGATCGGGGTGTTCTCTTCTTAAGGAGGAGCTCGGGGGCTCCTTACTAAGGAGGAGCTCGGGTCTCCTCACTTGGAGGGACCTCGGGGCGCTCCCTCCTTGGGAGAGAGCTCGGGGTAATTGGAGTACCACTTTGCCACGAGCTGCCGCCTGTGCCGAGCTGTCAAGTTGGATCTTAGCGAGCTCGTTACGCTGAGTTGTGGCTAGGTTGTCATGCCAAGTTGTCCCTTATGCTGAGCCATGTCCACGTGTCCCCCTATTATGAGGTCGGGCCAAATCACCCACCATCAATTGCCCCCACTCCCCGTGCTAGGGGTCTTGACCCAGTGCGGGGAGTTCACGATGCGACTAGACCTGTTCATGGGCCGGGCTTTGACTCTTTATTAACAGAAAAATGTTAGCCCCGAGCCCGAGCCCGGCCCGACCAACGGGCCTACAATTGGGCCCGGGCCAGGCCCTGATAAAAAGCCCGAAGCCCAAGCCCAAGCCCGAAGCCTGACCTAATAAAAGAAAATCAAAATTTTCCCTATTCAAATAGACATTATCTATTTTAACTCATATGTTTTTTTCCCCTATTTAAATGAACAATGGGCCTACAAGTGAATCAACAACCTTCTCAAATCAAAAAATTTATTCAAACGGACATCACATAGGGTTTTTACTTAGGTTTAACTATAGGTCGGGTCGGGCTGGGCTCAGGCCGGGCTATTTTGGTAAAAATAGCCCACGGGCCAAAAAGCTTGTTCAAGCCCGGCCCGTCGGGCCACCCGGCCCATGAACAGGTCTAGGTGCGACGGGTGGATTTGGCTCGAAGTTAAGGCCGTCCAGTCAGGCAGCTCGTCAATCAGACCGGTTCGCAGCTCGGCTCAATCAAGGGTAACCCGAGATGCGTACAGTTCACGCGCGGACGTCACGCGATTTATAGACTCTAATTGATGAAGGGTGATTTGACCCGACCTCATAATAGGGGGACACGTGGACATGACTCGGCATAAGGGACAACTTGGCATGACAACCTGGCCACAACTCGGCGTAACGAGCTCGCTGGGATCCAACCTCACAGCTGAGCACAAGAGGCAGCTCGTGGCAAAGTGGTACTCTGATTACCCCGAGCTCTCTCCCAAGGAGGGAGTGCCCCGAGCTCCTCCCTGGTAAGGAGCCCGCGAGCTCCTCTTCAGTAAGGAGCCCTCGAGCTCCTCCTCAATAAGGAGCTCCAGAGCTCCTTCTCAAGAAGGGAAGACCCCACCCCGATCTAAGATCCCTAGGTAGGGAACATCCCAAACTGAAAGCACTTCGGGTAAGCTCGCCAATAGGCTCCTACCCAAACCTAAGTAGCCGTCTATTAGCAGTAGCTCAGTACCAGGTAGCTCGATGTATCGCCTGACAACCATACCTGCCAAATCTGGAGACTGCCCCCACATCTCTAGCCAGGCGGCGTCGTGCTTGCCAGACCCTGACAAGTATCCCCTGTCTGGCAGGGCCGTACCCTGCAACAATTACTTGTGCCCACATGCTCAGCCCCAGAAAATGACGGTTGCAACAGAGAATCAGAGGCGGTTATACTTGATTTGACAGGACATTAGCTTAAAAGGGCCTCGACCCCTCATGAGCAAAGGTAATTACGCATCTCCATTCTTAGCTTATTTCTCTACAACTCTATTTCTTAGCTCTCCAGCGAGTTCTGACTTAAGCATCGGAGTGTTCTCGCCGGGAGAGCTCCCCGGGAATCCTTCACCTTCTTCCTCGCAGGTATCTTGTCCGGCACCAGCTAGGAGCGCAGCCCCTTACAGCTAGGAGTGCTCAGATCGCGCATCATCAATTGGCGTCGTCTGTGGGAACGCTTCGAAAAGCCTTCTTCCACCAAACTTTGCAATTTTAGTATCCATGGTTTCCTCCAGCAACGCCGGACACAACTCAGGCGCAAACACCTTCCCTGAACCTCAGCTCCCTACAGTATGCGTCAGACAATTCACCCTTCCTCTCTCAACGGATGGGGTCCTGATGCTGAACGTGGCTTAGATCGCCGCACTAGTGAGCGCTCCGCTCCCCTCCGCAGTAGGCACCACTTTCACTGAGCCCTCTCTCCCCCCACTAGCTGGACCAAACCAGCTTGAAGATCTGATGCATTGCATGCGAGCCATACAAGCTCAAGTGCAACAAGTCAAACAACTTCAGCTATACCAACAGCAAGCTCTACACCATGTCTACCAGCAGTAGTTCCCCCTGTTGCCTCAAAACCAGCCGCCGATTCCACCACGGCACCCGGCCCTACAACAGACTAAGCCTTGCCGCCGGAATGAATGCCCTTCTCGTCGAGGAGAGACCTCTCAGGCCTAGAATCCTTCCAGGAGCCAGGTCTTGTCCTGCGGCAGGAGGGAGAATCCTGTCACACCCAGCTCTTCGCCCGTAGTCAGGTTGGGGAACTCTCAGCCTCCCAGACCTGTATCACCTCGGCTTTTCAAGTTCGTGGCCTCGCTCCTTGAGAACCGCTTCGAGGTCTTGGCCGTGGACTCCATGCAAGAATCGGTCCACAGTCGTCATCAGCAGTCCGAGCCACTCCTTGCAAGAACCGTTCCTGACAACATAGAAGCGAGCAACACCAATGCAGAGCCCACGAAGAAGCAGCAGAGACGTCGCCGAGCTCACCGAACTGCGACACACCACTTGCCCAAACTCAATGGAAGAGTAGAGGCAAGCTCGGGCGATGTTAAAACCACTCCGCTCCTCTCTGTACCATCCCCTCTGTCTCCTGAACTCTTGGTCGTCCCAATGCCCAAGGACTTCAAAGTACCTCCCCTGGATATGTATGACGGATCGTTTGACCCGAATGATCACGTGGATGCCTTCCAGTCGCAAACGCACATGGCAAGGGCAAGCGAGTCCTGCATGTGCGTGGCCTTTTCTACCACTTTCAAAGGAGTAGCCCATACGTGGTACAAGAACCTCACGCCCGGGACAATAAAAAGTTGGGCACAGTTCGTGCAGATCTTTACCTCCCACTTCGTCACTAGCAAAAGATGCCCGAGAATCCAAGAAAGTCTCCTCGGCATAGTCCAGAGGGAAGGGGAGTCTATCCGCAACTACATTAAGTGGTTTAATGATGCTTGTCTACAGATACCTGACCTGGACCCCGCAGTGCACCTCACAGCAACTAAGAGAGGCATAACACACAAGGAGTTCAAGTGGCATGTAGTTGTCAACCGGCATAAGACTGTAACCGAGTTCTTCAAACTCGCGGACCAGTTCATAGGTACAGAGGAGGAGATTAACCTGAAGAATGAAAGTTTGCCTGGAAAGAGGAAAAGAGAAGCAGAGTCCTCGACCCATGGGGACAACAAGCAGAAAGACCCAGCTCGGGGAGGAAGGCCAGGACAGCCTTTCCAAGCTCCTCCAGTAGAAAGGACTACTATACACCTCTGAACGCAAAGCGGGCCGAGATCCTCATAGTGATCAAGGATGCCCCGTACGTGAAGTGGCCACCTCGGCTGAGAGGGGACCCGAGTGTTAGAAATAAAAATTTGTATTACAATTTTCATAAAGATCATGGTCATAGTACCGAAAGTTGAAAGAACCTCCGCAACGAGATAGAAGAGCTCATCTATCGCGGATATTTAAGAAATTTTGTACAGAATGATATTAAAGCAGGTCGGCAGGGAGAGCAAGGCAGAGATGCCCCCTAGTCTAGCAGCAGACAAGGCGAATAGCCGTAGAGGCCACCCCCCGAAGAGAGGCCAGTTCGGGGGATCATACACATGATCACCGGAGGATCGATTGTCACGGGCTGCACCTCAGCCGTAGCTCGGATCTCAACCCGTGAGATCGGAAGGGAAGAGCAGAACCCCCCGAAGCGGCCAAGGACAGAGGAACCGATCTTCTTCACCGAGGACGGCGCACGTGGAGTCCACTACCCCCATGATGACGCGCTCGTCATGAAGATAAGGATCAATGATTTCGAGGTGAAGTGCGTCCTTGTCAACTCCGGCATCTCGGCAGACATTCTCTTCAAAGCCGCATTCAACAAGATTCAGCTCCAAGAGACCAACCTCAAGCCCACAAGTACTCCCCTGGTGGGCTTTAGCGGAGAGAAAATCAGGCCCTTAGGAAGAATCACTGTACCTGTGGAGGTCGGCACCTGGCCCAGCATAATGAGGCTCAACCACAACTTTTTGGTAGTCGCAACTCCCTTCCTGTACAATGCCATAATAGGTCAGCCCATCACCCATGCTCTATGTGCGGTGGTCTCCACCTATTATTTGGCGATGAAGATCCCCACAGACTTCAGAGTTGGGGAAGCGCAAGGCGACCAGCTCGAGTCTCGCAAGTGCTACGTCGCCGCTCTCAAAGGAAAAGCCAAGGTGGCAGACGACCTCGAGCTAGAGCGACCTCCGGAGCATTGCGAAGAGTGAGCTGCACCTACGGAAGAGACTGTTTCTATGCCAACTTCAACAGAGGACCCAGCTCGAACGCTCCAGATCGGCGCTTCAATCGAGGAGCCTTTGCGATCTCAATTGGTAAGTTTTTTACTTGAAAATTTAGATGTTTTTGCATCATCCGCAGCACTCACAAACTGAACACTGATCCTGTAGTTAGGCCCGTTAGACAGAAGAAACGCAACCTAGCCTCAGAGCGTTAGATAGCAGTTGACGAGGAGGTCGGGAAGCTCCTCGCAGCCGATTTTATTAGGGATGTCCATTACCCGAGCTGGGTAGCCAACCCCGTTCTGGTAAAAAAGGCTAACGGCACATAGCGCATGTGCGTCGATTATACCGACCTGAACCGAGCTTACCCAAAGGACTACTTCCCACTCCCCAAGATTGACCGTCTGGTGGACGCAAGCTCAGGGCATGAGTTGTTGAGCTTCTTGGATGCCTATATGGGCTACAACCAGATCAAGATGGACCCTGCTAACGAAGAAAAAACTGCCTTCATAACCGAGCTCGGCCTATACTGCTACAGGGTCATGCCCTTCGGACTAAAAAATGGCGGGGCAACATTTCAAAGACTTGTAAACAAATTGTTTGAGTTGTTGATCGGCAAGAAAGTAGAATGCTATGTAGACAACATGGTCGTCAAAACTGAGTTTTCAAGTGATTTAATAAAGGACTTATATTCTGTCTTTGAAATTTTGCGTAAATTTAACATGAAATTAAACCCAAACAAGTATGTTTTCGGTGTCACCTCGGGTAAATTCCTAGGTTACATCATCAACCAACATGGCATTGAGGCTAACCTTGAAAAAATTAAGGCAATCTTAGATATGAGACCTCCCCGAAAATTGAAGGAGGTTCAGAGGTTGAATGGTCGCATAATCGCGCCCTGATCCGCTTCATGTCTAGATCGGAAAATCGATGTCTGTCTTTCTTCAAGGCAATTAAGAGCAAAGGCTTTGAATGGACCGAAGACGGTCAGCTCACCTTCGACGAGCTCAAAAAGTACCTCGCCCGCATCCCAACCTTGACCCGACCCGAGGTAGGAGATACTTTGGAGCTATACCTCTCCGCGAGTGACAAGGTAGTCAGCTTGGTACTAATAAAAGAGGTAGATCGGGTCCAATGGCCTATCTACTATGTTAGAAAAGTGTTGCAGGGGGCAGAGACGAGGTATCCAGAGATCGAAAAGTTGGCGTATGCTCTAGTTGTTGCAGCTCGGAAGCTTCGTTTCTACTACCAAGCTCATACTATCGTTATTCTCACCAATAAGCCTCTGAGGCAAGTCTTGCTCAAGCCCGAGGTGTCTGGTAGGTTGACAAAGTGGACCATCGAGCTCAGCGAGTATGACATCCAGTACAAGCCGCGAACTGCTATCAAGGCCCAAGCCTTGGCTGACTTTGTCACAGAATGTACTTTCAGCACCGAAGTCCCCAGGCCAAACGAGCTCGAGCACTGTGAGGAAACAACCAACGCGGCTTCTCTCCTAGTTAGATTAAACCCGAACTAGGATGAGGAGCCCTGAATCCTTCACATGGACGGCTCGTCAAATTAGCAGGGCAGTAGAGCTAGAATCGTTCTGTACGGGCCAAGCGGTGCAAAATTGGAGTATGCACTATGCTTTGAGTTCGCTGCTTCCAACAATGAAGCGGAGTACGAGGCGTTAATAGCCGGGCTGGCTCTAGCAAATGAAGTGAAATCCAAGCACATCGTCATGTGCAGTGACTCCCAGCTCATGGTCAACCAAGTCACAGGTGAATATGAAGCTCGCGAGCCAACCATGGTCGCCTACTTAGCCAAAGTAAGAGAGGCCCTGTTCAACTTCCAAGCCCACTTCATCAAGGAAATCCCGAGATCTGAGAGCGTTGAGGCCGACGCCTTGTCTCGGTTAGCCAGCACAAGTGATAATACCATGAGACCGTGTACATAGAGAACTTGCCTCAGCCAAGCATTCCCGGGGGGGCAGAGGAGGTCAGTCCTGTCGTACAAGCAGAGCCGAGCTGGATCAAACCACTCGCAAGCTTCCTGCTGCATGGGACCCTCCCTGCAGATCGTAATGTTGTTAGAAGCGTAGAGCGTCAGGCAGCCAAATACGTCACGATAAACGAACGGTTGTACCAAAGATCTTACACGCTCCCCTATTTGCGCTGCTTGCAACCTTCTGAGGCCGAGCTCGTGCTCCCCGACACTCATAAGGGCCTGTGCGGTGGACACTTGGGGGGCAAGGCTCTCACCCAGAAAGTGCTGCAACAGGGATACTACTGGCCAACGATGAAGGCAGATGCAATTGAGTTCATCCGAAAGTGCGACAAATGCTAGAAGCACGCCAACATCCACCACCAGCCCGCTGCCGACCTAAAGTACCTCACCAGCCCATGGCCCTTCGCACAATGGGGGATCAATATACTCGAACCATTTCCACTAGCAACAGGACAGAGGAGGTTCCTAGTGGTAGCAGTCGATTATTTCACTAAGTGGGTGGAGGTCGAACCTCTCGCAACGATCACAACGCGGAATGTGCAGAACTTCTTCTAGAAGAATATAATTTGTCGTTTCGGACTACCCCAACTACTCATCTCTGACAACGGCAAGAAATTCGAGGACATTAAATTCTAGAACTGGTGCAAAGATATGGGAATACAACAAAATTTTACCTCGGTGGCGCACCCTTAGGCAAATGGCCAAGCGGAGGTCACAAACAGAGTCATTCTCCGTGGACTGAAGGCATGCCTAGACCGAGCTAAGGGACTGTGGGTAGACGAGCTGCCCAGTGTACTATGGGCTTACCGAACCATGGTGAACACAGCAATAGGCAAGACCCCCTTCAACCTCACTTACGGCACTGAGGTAGTCATCCCAGCCGAGATCGAGGTTTCCATGCTATGTCAGGAAGCATACGATGACAAAACAAATGGGGACGAGCAACACACCAACCTCGACCTACTTGACGAAGTATGAAACCTTGCATACATTAGGATCGCGGCCTACCAGTAGAGAGTAGCTCGGTACAATAACGCCAAGGTCAAGAAGTGGAACCTCCGCGTCAAAGACCTAGTTCTTCGTAAAGTCATGGTTCCTGAGCCCGGTGTTGGTAAGCTCGGGCCAAAATGGGAAGGACTCTACCGAGTAAAGTGGGTGCTTGGGGAAGGAACGTATGAGCTCAAAACCCTAGAAGGGAAGCAAGTACCTCGAGCATGGAATATTGTCAACATAAGGCAATATTACCTGTAATTACTGAGCTCCAAAGGAGCGGACTAAGTCGCTCCCCCAGCCTAAGGGCTAAAATGCCTAGTTAAGGACCTCGGCGCCCAGTCGCCTCTTCGGCATGGGCGAACTCTAGGATAGTGGACTATAAGTCGCTCCCCCAACCCAAGGGCTAAAATGCCGAGGCAATACCTTGGCACCCAGTCGCCTCTTCGTCATGGGAGAACTCTAGGAGAGTGGATTATAAGTCGCTTCCCCAGTCTAAGGGCCAAAAATCTGAGCTAAGGACCTCGGCGCCCAGGCACCTCTTCGGCATGGGCGAACTCCAAAGGAGTGGACTATTAAGTCGCTCCCCCAGCCTAAGGGCTAAAGTGCCGAGCTTACAAAAGACCTCGGCACCACATAAGACCTAGTCGCCTCGTCGGCATTGGCTAAGTACTTTTAATGCCTAAGGCATAGGCAACTTGGGTATGAACCCTATGATGCATCGCCCGCCCTGGCATACAGCAGGTTGAACCCGTTAGGGACAACCAATGTCAACTCAAGTAGCCCAGGTGCGGACAGTTCGGGCATTACCCTACTATGTTGCTCGCCTCGGTGTACATCGTGAAGTTACCCCTACTAAGTACTGGGAGACAGTTCGGGGTAACAACAGTCAAGAAACCTCCACTTTGGGTACTTAGCTCGATAGCTCAACAGTTCGGGGTAAAGTAATTACTTTGGCAAATAAAGTAAATTGCACAACACTTAGCAAAAAGTGTATTTTCATTACAAAATGTATTTCATTACAAAAAGTTCTACAAAAGGGGGAAGAAAAGAAAAACTGAGCTCGCAGGCTCAAAGTACAAGGATAGTTCGAGCTACTTGGGGGACTTCTCGCTCGGAGCCTCCGCAGAAGTACCGGCCTGGTCGGCGGCCTGGTCAGTACCACCAACCTCCCTGATGTCTTCGTCACCCTCCTCTTCAGAGTTCGGGTCTTCGAAGGCTTGACGGGCTACCTCTCCCATGATTCGCGAGGTGGGGATGGCGCTCACATCGAGCTGAGGGAACTCACGCTTTATTAACCACCGGCTGAGCTTGAAGCCTTTGCGATAGGCATCCACCATCACCCCATCGAATTCCTCCAACATAATGTAGTCTTGGACGGCCTTGACCTTGGCCTCCCCCATAGCGCCAAGAAGGGTGTCAGTTCGCTCCTTGACATCAACATCGAGGTTCTCTACTTGGCGCCTTAAAACCCCCTTATCTGCCTCAAGGCCCTCCACCTTCCGAAGCAGCTCCTCCCTCTTGCGCAACCACTCCTCCTTCTCCAACCTCAGAGCTAGCACATCGCCCTCAAGTCGATGGATTTGACCGCGAGCTCGCTTCAGATCGGTGTGAGTTGCACGGGCTGAATCCTTGGCAGCTCGAGCTTGCTTCAAGTGCTTCTCGGATTGGAGGGTCAGGGCGTGCGCAGCGGAGTTCACCTGCCAAAAGAGTGCCAGTTAGCACCAGTAAAGCAACAATTTTAGAAGTAAAAAGTACAACGAGACTTACCACCATGGAGTGGGTAGCCGCACGAGCTCCGAGCTGAGCAGGCGTTAGCTTGGACCATTCAGAGACCTCTCGGGATATGCAGCCCCCTTGCTCTTCTGAAGGCTGCACTTTGGGTTCAAGATGCTCCAAGATGTTCCTTCGCTCCCTGAGGTAGTGACGGGAGCGGGCTCTGCAGTTGCCTCGGGAGCAGGCTCCGAAGCCTCGGGAACGGGCTCCTCAGTCGCCTCAGGCCCCCGAGGTGGAAGGTTCTCCAACTCCTCCAAGTTAATCACCAAAGGAGCGTCAGTAGGCAGCTCGAGCTCGGGAGTAGAAGCCCCTGGAGATTCAATACGAGCACTCTTTGCAGCTCACTTCTTTCTCCCCTTCATTTTGCCAGAGTTTCTCTGCGCTAAATCGCTCCATAGGACTTGCAACAAAGTTCAACGTCAATAATGCTACCAAGTAGAAATTGGCTACCGAAGAAAAATACTAACTCTAGACAAGGCGACTTACTAGGACTCAGACCGGCCTCAATGAGCTTGTTCTCGACAAGGTAGTTCTTGTAGTCGAAGCCGAGCTCCGCCCAAGACTGAAGTATCTTGCTTGTATCCTGGTCCAGCCTAATGCCGGAATCTTGAATGGCCACCCTCCAGTGAGTAGGGAAGGGCCACCCCGCAAAGTTACGAACTACAAAGTAGTCCCGTTTCTTGGATGGGACTTTGCTGGGAAACTTATGTAACAACTTGAAGCCCAGGTGGGGGGACAGGTAGTAAGTCTGCCTGTGCTCGGGGAGAACGCTAGATGCATTCTTCTTTATCAACAAGATGGAAGAAAAAATTTCAAGGTCAAGAGGAAGGGCGTAGTCGAAGCAAAGGGAAATTGTACCAACCACGTTCCAGACAGAGTTCGGGCGGAGTTGATCTATGGTAACATCAAAGTGATTTAACACCTCAACAATGAGGGGGTGTAGTGGGAGGCGGAGTCCGGCTGCAAGCTGTTCCCCGAAAATCATGATCATGTTCCCAAGGGAAGTTGCCCGCAAGAAGGTGGTAGGTGTACTCCCTAGGAAGGTTGTATCGGGCTATCAGGCTCCTAAGCCTGTCTACCGTCATGGTAGAAGGACCAAACTTTTCTAGTATCTGACCTCGATTAGAGGTGGATGCCGGGTTACCCGAGGTCTTCCGCACCTCATAGGTGGAATGTGCCTCGGAGGCACCTACTTGACCCGAGGTACCCACCTCGGGCTCATCTAAGAGACTATCTATTTGAGCCGAGGCACCCACCTCGGGCTCGTCTAAGAGACTGTCGAAGCTATGGTCAGACATAACTACGGACTGAATTGGACTAATGGAAGCTAACTATGAAACTAAAAGACTGTAAACGAACTGAAAGAAGGAGCTAGGGAGACTCACCAAAGGAAAAAGCAACCGAGCTGGGGAAAGGAGATGAACTGGAGAACCCGAGCTGAAGACCTTAGATGCGACCTCAAGATGAGCGCTAGTGAACTTATGGAAGAGAAAATGACTCGGGTCCCTCCATTTATAGCTGCTATGTCCGAGCATCAACGTTCACGATCAAGATGATCTTACGGCTCTTAAGAAAGCCGGCTACGCAACCACCGAGGTGAAATCAGTTTAGCGCATTTTTTGACGTCCGTAGAGTCAATAAATCGTGTGACGTCCACTCATGAACTGTACGCGACCCGGGTTACCCTTAATTGAGTCGAGCTACGAATTGGTACGACCGACAAGCTGCCTGACTGGATGGCCTGAACTTCGAGCCAAATCCACCCATCGCACCGTGAACTCCCCATATTGGGTCAAGACCCCTAGCATGGGGAGTGGGGGGCAATTGATGAAGGATGATTTGGCCTGACCTCATAATAGGGGGACACGTGGAGATGACTCGGCATAAGGGACAACTTGGCATGACAACCTGGCCACAACTCGACGTAACGAGCTCACTGGGATCCAGCCTGACAGCTCGGCATAGGAGGCAGCTCGTGGCAAAGTGGTACTCCGATTACCCCGAGCTCTCTCCCAAGGAGGGAGCGCCCCGAGGTCCCTCCAAGTGAGGAGACCCGAACTCCTCCCAAGTAAGGAGCCCCCGAGCTCCTCCTCAGTAAGGAGCTCCCGAGCTCCTCCTCAAGAAGGGAACACCCCGATCTAAGATCCCTGGGTAGGGAACATCCCGAACTAAAGGCACTTCGGGTAGAAGCACCTCGGCATATTAGCAGTAGCTCAGTACCAGGTAGCTCAGTGTATCGCCTGACAACCGCACCTGTAAGATCTGGAAACTGCCCCCACGTCTCTGGCCAGGCGGCGTCGTGTCCCCTGTCTGGCAGGGTCGTACCTTGCAACGGTTACCTGCGCCCACCTGCTCAGCCCTTGCAAATAACGGCTACAACAGAGAATCAGAGGTGGTTATACTTGATTTGGCAGGACATCAGCATAAAAGGTCCTTGACCCCTCATGAGCAAAGGTAATTGCGCATCTCCACTCTTAGCTTATTTCTCTGCAACTCTCTTTCTCAGCTCTCCAGTGAGTTTTGACTTAAGCATCAGAGTGTTCCCGCCGGAAGAGCTCCCTGGGAATCCTTCACCTTCTTCCTCACAGGTATCTTGTCTGGCGCCAGCTAGGAGCGCAGCCCCTGCCAACAAGGAGTGCTCAGATCGCGCATCATCAAGTGACATTGGCCCAGAATCAGGCCCGACCCGGCCCATGATCACCCCTAGGCTATAGGCCTACTATAAAGCTTTATTAATGTAACAATTTTAAACAAAACTTAAATTAATAAAATGCTGTTTTAAAATTAATAAATTTCTCATAGCACAATTAATTTTATAAGATTACTACTGTTATTAATTTTATTTATGAAATTAAAGTTGTTATAAATTAATTATATATAATTTTACTTATTTAAATATACTTTTCATTAATAAAAATTATTATTATTATTATTATTATTATTATTATTATTATTATTATTATTATTATTATTATTATCATTATCATTAT
>NW_010729083.1:9591676-9626254 GCF_000365185.1 Nelumbo nucifera | reverse complement strand
ATTATCATTATTATTATTATTATTATTATTATTATTATTATTATTATTATTATTATTATTATTATTATTATTATTATTATTATTATTATTATTATTATCACAAGTTTGAATGAATTTGTAAATATGACTTAAATGGATTAAAATTATAACTTTTCTAGTTTTGTGAGTAATAACAATTAATAATTATGTACCAAGGTTTTAAAAACCGGAACAAACATGGAACTGTCTAGTCTGGTCTAGTTTTCAAAACCATGTATGCTACAATTTTTGTGATGTTGAAAATAGTATATAACATATTTTCAAAATTTTTTACAATTTTTTATATTTCAATATCTACAAAACTTATTCCTATTTGCCACAATTTTTATAGTTCGTTAATATAGAGATATGTTCAAATGTTTTCTACATAATTTATATATTTTTGTGTTTATATCATTTTAAAATTTTATTATTTAATTATAATTTCACAAGTTGACACATTTGATCTAAAATGTTGAATTGATTTAGCACCATACAAGAAAGCAATTTCACTTTTGGGTTAGCTTTTAATTTTGCATTTTATTTATATCATCAATAAAAAGTTAAAAACAATTCTTATTTATCATGTCTAATTTTTAATATGATTAATATAAAAAATTAGAGACGTATCCAAATGTTTTCTATGGAGTTTCTATATTTTTCATATTTTTTGTATTTTTATTATTTCATTATGAAATCAATTCTTGATACATATAACCTGAAAGGTTAAACTATTGACCCGCTACAAGAAAACAATTTCATTTTGGGAAAATTATATCCAGAGTTGGCTCAACATTTAAAATGACGCTGCAAGTTGGTTCAAAAACCAACAAAATTTGGATAGTTGACTATACATTTCAAATTATAAAAACCCTCGCCATGTTATTAGAGGCTTATATAGTTGTTGCCAACATGGGACTCTTAATCCATGTTGGACACAACATGGATTATTTGAATAGGTGTTGCACAGGTTGGAGACATCAAGGCGCTTGATCAAGTGGAGCGTGGAGCTAAGTGAGTTTGACATCGACTATGCACCTTGGTCCACCATCAAAGCCTAGGCCCTAGCCGAGTGCACATTCTCAAATCAAAACCCGACCGAGATCCCACTAGTCTGGACCCTCCATGTGGACGGATTATTCAATCGACAAGGAAGTGGCACTGACTTCATCATCCTTGGACTAGACAACACCATCCTTGAGCACACCTTGAGGTTCGAGTTCAAGGTGTTGAACAACGAAGCGGAATACGAGGCCCTGATAGTTGGGCTTTGGCTCACTCTAGGCATTGGAGCAAGGTGCATGGAGGCATTTAGCGACTCTCAACTAGTGGTCAACCAAGTCAATGGTTAGTTCGAGGTATGAGAGCCCACCATGTAAAGTTATCTACAGAAAGTGCAAGAGCTCGCCGGATAGCTTCAGCACTTCACCATATAGCAGATCCCAGAGCTGTGAAAATCTAAGCCGATGCCCTATCAAAGCTTGCCAGCTCATCGTGTGCTGACCTCAGCACCATGGTCAGGATGGATAGTTTAGCACAACCCAGCATATCGGAAGCAGCCCTAACAGTCCTCCCCATCTGGCAAGAGCCATTGTGGATGGGCCCAATCGTATAGTACCTCTAAAATGACACCCTTCTTGAGGGCTGAACTTAAGCAAAAAGGCTCACCCACATGTCCTGGTATTGCCTCATCCGAGGCCAACTCTACCGTCGGTCGCATACTCTCCCCTACTTGAGGTGTCTCCCCCTAGCCGAAGCCGAATATGTCCTCAGGGAGATACATGAGGGTATCTATGGAGATCACCCTAGCACACGGACCCTGGCATACAAGGCACTTCGGTAGGGCTACTTTTGACCCACCATGAAGCAAGATAAATTCAGCTCGTTCGAAGGTGTGACCGTTGTCAAAGGCACTCGAATCTCCACCACCATCCAACAACCCATATCACGTCCATCCCAAGTCTGTGGCTCTTTTCCCAATTGGAGATGGACATCCTCAAGCAATCCCACTGTGGCCGAACAAAGAAGTATCTCCTTGTCACGATGGATTATTTCATAAAGTGGGTCAAGGTTGAGCCCCTAGCACGCATTACCATGTGGAATGCCAAGGCTTCTTGTGGAGAAACACCATTTACCATTTTGGCATCCCCCATGTCCTTATCACCAACAACAGCTCCCAATTTGTTGAGTGGAAGTTTGAAGCCTTCTACACCGAGCTCAAAATAGACCACCACAACACAACGGTTCATTGACCACTGAGTAAGGGATAGACCAAAGTGACCAACCGAACCTAGCTCCATGGCTTGCAGACAAGGCTCAATAAGGCCAAAGGCAAGTGGGTCGAAGTGCTGTCGAGTATCCTCTGGGCTTACAGGACCACACCGCGCATGGCCACCGGAGAGACCCCATTTAGACTGTCGTTCAGAGCCGAAGCAATGATTGTCGTGGAGATCAGATCCCCCCACTCTCTGAATGGAGCTTTACAATAACAAGATGAACAATGAAGACCTTCGTGCTGAGCTCGACCTAGTGGAAGAAGCCCGTAACCGAGTGGTAGCACAACCATAGAGGATAGCCAGGTACTGTAACACCAAAATCTGGAGGAAAGAATTCAAGACAAGAGACCTCATCCTCCACAAAGTCATCATGCCTGAGCCTAGAGAAGGAAAACTTGGACCTAACTGGGAGGGACCGTACAGGGTGACTAGAGTGCTCGGTCCGAGCACCAGTAGACTAGAAGACCTCAATAGGAAGTCAGTGCCGAGAAGTTGGAACAGTAGGAACCTTAGAATGTACTATCAGTGAATAGGACATAGGATTTCATGTATAAACAACTTCTAGATAGAGTCTCCTTTCACTCAACAGTAGTCGAGTACACACTGCAAACACACAACCAAGCCGAATTCTAACAGCTGAGAACTTCAAAATACAGCACCGCAGACACAACCTTGCTAGACTTGATTGGACGGGCACATAAAGACCACACACAAAGCAATAGTTGGCCCCCAACACACTACCCGGTAGCCGAGCCGAGCCCAAAGGACCAACCAAACTTTGAAGTGCGAAAACTAAAAAAAGGGGAAATAAAAACAAGAGAGCAAAAGAGTGCACGGCAAGAAGTTTGTTTGGCGAAATGAATCTTCATTAATAAAAAAGGTAATACAATGACTATAACTCGTCATATCGAGCTATGTACAACAAAAAAAAAAGAAATAGAACTTCACTCCAGGCCAGCCGCACCATCAGCAGGATTCACCTCATCGGGGGTGATCACGCTATCACTTAGGGAAAACTGCTCAATCGGTGGCACCTCGGCATTAAAAGGACCATACTGCTCTACAATTGCGGCTATCTCGGGATGCTCGCGCATGACCCTCCTCTAGCAGCGAGCAAAGCCGGTCAGCTAGGAATCCGTAGTATAGTCGCCAAGGGCGATTTAGAACTCCTTATACTTGGTGACCGCCTCCTCCTCAACATGTAGCAGCTTCTTCTCCACCTTCCTCTCCTTGTCGCGACCTTCCTTAAGCTCACACACACGACTCTTCGACCGTTGCGGCTCCTTGTTCTTGGCCACCATTGCTTGCTTCATCTCGGCCATCTCCACCTGTACACGGGAGAATTCGCCCTCTCAAGCCTTGGCCATTTGTAAAGGGCACGCATCCTGTCTACCAACGTCGTCACTATGCAGACAACTTACAAAACACAAAGTCAATGAGCACGGCAAAGCAAACCGAAGAGTAGAAAGGGCAGTGCAGATGCCTTACCATGATGGACTCTCGGATGGCCGCACTCTCCAGCACCCCACTCGTGCAATCACTGGTCTCTCTATGGATCCCAGGCAATAAAATGCCCCTATCCAACTGCTCGGGTATGCCTTCACTTTCCAAGGTGTCCTCTGATTGGACACTCTCGCTCACCCTGCACACTTCTGCCAGACTCGAATAAGGCAGGACCTCAATACCTTTGTGGGGCGTGGACCGCAGCTGAACATGATGTGGCAGGGACCTGTTAGAACCAATGTCAACCACATTGCCCTCAATAGGTCTCAGCCTCTTATGCGGCCGAGGAGTCATGACGTCAGAACGGCGCTGCTGCTGGGTCACCCCTATTTGGGTCGTCGCCCTCCTCTGCACAGCGGCCTGCATGTTCCTTATCCTCTCCTCTTCGTCAATGACCACTATATCTGCCAAGAGAAAGAACAACAGCCAATCAAGGCCGAAGAGAGGAAGTAGAAAAAAACTCACAAAGCAAGGACAGGCCAGTCGGGGGCTCCATCACCCCAGCATGGATCAACATCGCGGATGAGGTGTACTCCTGTACATCTACCCTCACTATCCGCCTAATGGCCGCTAACTCCTCCCTAGACAACTCATCCTCAGCCGACACCTCAACCTTGGTCTTCAGGATTGATAGCTCAGTGGGGAACAGTCAGCCCCCTGGTAGTGCATAAAGAAAAACCCCTCCTTCTAGTGTTTCACCGAGGGGGGCCCCATGAGCACCTTATTGTTTTGCTGAGCAGAGAAATAATAGTAGCCCTGCTGGTGCTTCTTCAAGTGTAGGAAGTAGGGGCGATCATTTCAACCCGGCCCAGGCCCGAGCCCACATCAGGCCCGCAAATTTTAGGGCCAGGCTTGGGCTTAATACTTCAAGCCCAACCTGGGCCTGGCCTGGCCCGCACATATTTAAACTTACACATTTTGTGCATAATGTATATGTATGTATACATGTTATTTTACATTATATTATATATTTTATATATAAATATTATAACATGACATGTATAATTTATATTATATAATATATAAAATAAAAGTTTATATGCATGTTATGTCATTTAATATAAAAATATTATAGATAAGTAATGTTTTATATATGAAAGACATTGGCCCAAAATCAAGTCCGGCTTGGTCCGGGCCTATGTAGACCTAGGCTAGGGCTTATGTTTCAGGCTCAGAACCCCAGGCCAGGCTGGGCCCAGGCCTAAGCTATAACCTTTATCATAAGTGCAAAGCTCGGCCTGTCCCATGATCACCCCTAGTGGGAAGTACGTGAACACTGGTAGAGTAATATCCACATTGTAAATCATGTAGTAGCAAAGAAGGTTGACTAGGTACCTAAAGGAGTTGGGCATAAGTTGGATCGGTTAGACAAGAAACCACCCTGAACATCGTCGTGATGCCCACGCTCAATGGTAACCTCAGCTCGACTATCAGACTGTGCTCATAAATACAAAGTTCACCCAATTGAACCAAAGTGGCCCTTTCACCTATTTTGGGACACCTCAATTCGTACTCCTCGGGAATACAATAAAGGGCTCTAATATGGGTCAGGTCTTAGGGTGTTAACTTGTGGGGAGAAGAAGTGAAGTGGCTACCAAACCACACAAAAGCATTGATCCCCTCTTCGGACACCACCTTTATGTCCACTTCGACCTCCCAAAGGACCTTGACCTCCTCCGTCGCGGTACCCTTGTCCTTAGGCCCCTCGATCTCGGCCCCATGGACGTCAATTTTGCAGGCCATGAGCATGGTGGCCTCGGGATGAAACCTCATCTCGGACTCACTACCCAACGTACAAGAGTCAGACGACAAAGTGGAAGAGCAAGAAGACAAGAAGGAAGATGAAGACATCTTACCGAAGAGTAACACTATAGAACACCTAAAGCACCAGCCAAGGACTAACACTCTCTGAACTCCTATGATTGCTTTCACTCAAAATGACAAAGTGAAATGGCTCGCCACCTCCCTTTATATAGAGGCAACCAACGGTTCAGATCAATCTAGATCAACGATGTAGGATTTCTACTGCACTTTGCATGCTCGTACACCTCGGGAAGATGAAACGACACGTCTACTGACCCATAATAGAAACGACACGAGTGTTGAACCGCCCGATTTGCCCATTAAGTAGGTCTTACCCCAAGTAACCAGCTCAAAGAAACTAGAGTTCCTCAGCCAAGGACCTTAGACTCTTCCGCCTAGCCACAGTCAAGCAAAACACGGATATTCAACTATAAATAGGTATCCCCCACTCGAGGTAAGGGACTTTTTGGAACTCTTCACTCACTTAACACCTCTCTGCACCATCTCTTCTGCTCAAAGCTAGCACGGTCTCAACTTGCTCGTCCTAGACAACCTTTTCACCCTACTAACTTGAGTGTCGGAGTTTCTACCAGGGGAATACTCCTCAGGCCTCTGACTCTTTCTATGATTGCAGATCTCGGTGTGCGGTTTTGTCCTTCCGCCTCGGCCTCATCCAATTGGCAGGACTATCTGACTGCGTCCTCGGTTCGGAACACCTTGGATCAGACAACATCAACTTGGTCTTCTTTACTTTACTTTATTGCTGCTTCTTTTATAAAAGAGCTTCCAACGTAATAAAAGCTTTGTTTCCATAAAAAATGGAGTTTTAGCTAGATGTGTTTCTCTTTTTTAATTAATATTGAAAAAATCATTGTTATTTGATCATCTTTAAAAGTAGGTCCAATTGTCACTATTTAATAATTTTAAAATGTAGATTTTGAGTGTGGCTCCAAAAATTTGATTATGGATTTTGGCAAGGTTTTAAAAACTAGCCTGGAAACAGAACCGCTTTGACCATTGGTTTTTGGGTTAGCGGTCAACCATCTGGGTCGAACGTTTTAACCTACAACATTAAATTTTTGAGAAATAAACCCCATAATTCCCATATTAGATTCATATTCTAATTTATAATTTTTTATCCTAGAATAATGGAATAGAATATAGGGGTAGGGAGAGAGAGAAACGTTAATGACCAAAACCCATAAATCGCTACCTAGGTTGAACGGTTTAGTAGTTCAACTACCCGGGTCAATGTTTTTTTTTATAAAACATTTTTTTCAAAAAAAAGTGGTACAACCCAAAATCGGACCCAAAACTATGACCGGCTCCTAGGTCGAACGGTTTGATCATCTTGTTTAGACTAATTTTTAAAACAATGGTTTTGGGATTAGCTTTTCCATTAGTTTAGAAGTAGTTTTTGCCCATTCTCAAGATGTTTGAGAGGGTCTCATCCAAAATATCCATTTCAAAGAGATATTTTTTTTCTAAAAAAAGTTGCGAGATAGGCTTTAAAATTAGATTTATAAGATTATGAGCACCCCATATTTGGGTGCTCCAATTATTCATGGCATAATTGATAAGAAGGTTTTGAATAACATCCCAATTAAAATTAAGAAGAAAAGTTAGGGTTGGAAATTGAAAACTCTTTTTAAAGATGGAAGAGCTATCCTTATCAAATAAGTTTTGAATGTGGTTCTTCTATTTACAAGGCGCCAACTGGGTAGTTGGCAAGGTCTCTTGGTGCTTGGAATGAAATCCCACCTACACCTGAGTTGGGGGTTATGGGTTTAGGCTTTTAGGGGATGGGCCATCTCTGTTGTGTAGCCCCATGGAGCAAAAAAAAAAAGAAGAAAAAGAAAATGTAATTCCCCTATTTCAAATGTTGTTGAAATGAACATACCCTAAAAAAGATTGATAAAAGTCAAAGTGAGTTCTTTAGAGACTAAAGAGAAGGCACGGGAGCAATTGTAGGACAAGTTAGAAAGTCTTTACAAATTAGTGATTTTATTTTTGGGAAAATTATTAAGTACCCCTAAAGTTCCTAGAAAATCTATAAGAATTATTTTTTCCCCTTTGTGTTAATGCTTTCATATTTGAATTTGAAGGAAAATAAAGTATGTTGTTGATTGTTTAAAATGATATCAAAATAGGACAAATTGAGCCCTTCATTGTTAGCATCTTGTTGAATTGTATAAGAGGACATAAATGAAATTCTTTTATGCATCTTAAATAACTACACAACATGTCTATTTTTTTGTGTTTTGATAACTCACATGTCTAAATAGATATCTATAAATCATAGAACTTAATGAATTGTAATTGAAATTGCATAAAATATTTAGTTGGACAAGTTTAACTACTCTAAGACACTTGGAGCTATGTTTTAATTTGTAGATGAATTACAATTTACTTGTCTATAAGAATTACAATTTACAGTCTTGATTTAAAATACCCCTATCTTTGAAATTGGTCTCTCTCTCTCTCTAGATATCTCTGTGTATTATATAATATATATTATGAACATATAAATTGTAAATTGAATACTATTTTTTATTTCATTCCATTCTCTCTCATTAAGTCTCATATTTAAAGTTAACTTCCATAATCTCTCATTGAATCATATGTTCAAGGTATTTTTGTTTCTTAAGTTGCGTTTGGAAACGATGCAAATAAGTGTGAATGCAATTATGTAGTGTAAAATGATACATATAAATTGCAAAGTTGGGTTAGTTTTGCACTAACAAATTTACCTTCTTACCAAACAAATTTTTAGCTATAATGGATGCAAACATGAATTCCAATAAAGCATATGCCTTTTTTGGCTAAGTTTGGAAAGAGTACAAATACAAATTTGTAGAGTGCAAAACCTTGTATTTTGTATTATTTTGTATTATTTTGTATGTATTTGCATTGTACATATTTGTATTTGTACTCGTTTCAAACTGAGCCTTTACATCTTATTATCAATGTAAATATGCATTGGAAAATGTGTTTTCTGTCATTTGTAAATGCATAAATGTAATGGTGCCAAACACAGGCAAAAGTGAATCAGAGTGCAAATTTACCTTGAACCAGGATTTACACTCCATTTGCATCGTTTCCAAATGCAACCTTAGTATTAAATTGCACTAATTAAATTCACGAATAACAATTTTAATAGTATAAAAGCTTGAATATTGAAAATCAACTTGGAAACAAAACCAGTTTTTAAGTATGATAAATAAGAATAATTTTTATTAATGATAGAAAGAAAATACAAAATTTAAATCTGTGTTAGGAATGAAAGTACTTTCATATTTGTTAAATGATGAAAATGGAATACAAAGATAATGAAAAGAGAAAACTAGTGTCTATTCCATCACCATACTAAATAAATTAAATGATTCAATGGTTTGAATAGCTAGGTCACCATGTTGTTGGCCAAGTCATTAGGTTTTTTAAAGACAAACAATTTGATGAAAAATAAACCTAAAATCTAGGTCAAATAACAATTCAGTTAGTCTAATGGCAATGGTTCACTATAAATTAAAAATATTGGTATAAGCTATAGACTTATAGACTAAGAAGATTTGGTACAAATTTTAAAATTTTTAGATTGAAAGACAATAAATCACCATGTACAATTATTACTGTTGATATCATTTGAAATTTGCACGGCACATTTACTAATTACTAGTATCTGAATACAATGAATCAAATATGGGTGTTGTAAACCGTAAAAAATAAAAAGAATCATAAATCTAGTAGCCAATCAAGTGTTATTTATCAAAATTCATAAATGAGTTTTGATTTGTCAAAACTCTTCCCATACCATATCTTTTTCGCATCGTAGATTTTCCCAGAAAAAATATGAGTGCTGTAGGCGTGTTGGGTAAGCACAATGAGTGATCACGTAATAGCTGTGTGATATATGTACCAGTTAATGTGCTTTTTATCTAAACGTTTTGTTCCATTAGACAAAAATTATCTATTATTTTATTATCTTTATCAAAATAATTAAAAATAAAAATAATAAAAAAGAAAAACCTAATAAATAATTTTTTATCTAACGAACACACAAATTTGAATGAAAAACGCATTAACTGACATATATGTCACACCGGTGCCTACTAGATCCTGACCCGTGCTGTAAGCGTACCTGAACGATCCGCGCGGATTCGGTCCGTTTTCAGCTCTCCAATACTCATACCAAAACCGTACGTCTGAGCTTTGGACTGTTTTCCATATGTTGAGTCTATAACAGTCGAGAAACGAAAGACGTGGGGGGAGCGTAGGCACCATGCACGGCCGACCTCGCAAGCCGCAGAAACCAGTAGATGACGCTTCAATCGCCAAAGCTGCTAAGTTACGCGTTCTCCAAGCTCAGTTTTTTCAGAATCATCACGACAAAATGTAAGCTCCTTTCTGATCTTTCCCGTAAACAAACAGAATCCCCTTTTCAAACCTAATTTCTCTTATACTGTCAAATTCGATTGAGAAAAAGAATGACGGGCAGTTTTTTAGTGATTTTTTAAATCGAGTTTTCCTTCTGATTTGTCTTTTAGATTCTCATATAGTATTATATATTCATATGCATCTTTTCAGCTATGCTAAGGAAGCGCTAGAGATCAGTGCCAAGCTTCTGGAAACAAATCCCGAAGCTTACACTGCCTGGAATTACAGAAAGCTTGCTGTTGAGCATAATCTCCGATCTGAAACCGATCCCGATGCCATTAAAGCAGTTCTTGATGAGGAACTCAGAGTCGTATGTTCCGACCGACCCTCTCATTTGCTGTTGCATTTTCTCTTTGAAATCACTGCTGTATGCATAATAAAATTACAAAACAGGTTTAAACATAGATAATAGAAAGCTAAAAGGATGCAAATGAAGTTATACAAATCAGTTATGAAGGACACAAACCAGGCCTAAATAACCGCTGTGAATTCAGTAAAAATGAAGTGGCTAATAGTCAATACAGAAATTCGAACAATAGGATACAAATCTACCGAAAAATAATGAGATCATAACAGAAACTAAATAACCCAGATAAGAAACGTGTATAAATATATAGATGATAGAGACAATGCTTGAACTAATCCAGAGATGTTTACCAAAGAAAAAAAAATCTAGAGACTACAAACAAGTAAAAGTCTCATTAACTAATAGATTGATAACAAATGCACAAAAACTGGCAGAATCTTGCTAAAGTATCAAACTTAATCCTAGGTTTTCAGAAAAGAGTTTTGAAATATGATTGTATCAAGGATTTACGTGAAATCAGAATGTTAGTTCACAAGCAGAACAAACTAGGTTTCTCTTTAACAGAACACTGAGATAGTGTATCAATCAACCATGTTAAATATGGTAAAACCAAAAGCAAAAATCAGAGAACAACAAAAGAGAAGAGTTTAGGACTTTCCATGTTTGAATAGGATCCTAATCCTGTGGTAGCTTTGTTTCTGAAGTTTGTACATGTAGAAGATTGATGGTGGGCTGCAAGAGCCCTATTGTGAAGCAATATAGATGGCTGATTTGAAATGAGAAACCAGATAGATGGTGTGCAGAACTCCATTTGGTTTTGATGTTGACTACTAATTCATCCAAAGGCCTGATTTTGGAGGTGGGAAGAGATAGAGTAATGGTCTCCCACCTCCGGTTTGCAGATGGCATTTTGGTATTTTTGTGATGGGGAAGATAGAAATGGAGTGGCAAATCTGAAGTTGGTGGTGAGCCTCTTTGAACGAATGTCTAACTTAAAGATCAATTGGAATAAGAGTGCAATGGTTGGTTTAAATGCTGGGGATGAGGAGCTAGACTTGTATGCGGAGATTCTAGGGTGTGAAAGAGGGGAGTGGCCTCTGACATATTTAGGCTTACCCCTTGGTGGCAATCCAAGGTCTATTTTTGGACTCCAGTAGTTGAGAGAATTGAGAAAAGATTAGTTGGGTGGAAAAGGAAGTGCATTTCTCTAGGGGGGCGAATCGCTTTGATAAAAACAACCTTGGCTAACCTCCCTATCTACTTCATGTCTGTCTTTAGGATGCCTCAATCAGTTGTGAAGAGGGTGGAAAAACTGATGAGAGACTTTATGTGGGAACTGGGAGACAGTAAAAAGGACCATTTGGTGAAATGGGAAAAGGTGGTAAAAAGGAAAGAGGAGGGGGGGATTGGGTATAGGTAACATTAGTAAGAAAAACCTTGCTCTTTTAAGTGGTTGTGGCGCTTCCCTTTAGAGAATGACAGATTGCGGCATAAAGTGGTCTCAAGTATTCATGGCCTGGCTAGGAATGGATGGGATGCCGGTATTCTGCAAAGAGCTGACCTTGCTACACTGTGGAAAGCAATGCATGGTATCCTGCTCCCATTTCTTGAGCATGCTAGGTATGATCTGGCTTTTAGTAATAGGATAAGATTCTAGGGAGATGTGTGGGTTGGGGATATTCCTTTGAAAGATATGTTTCCTTCGTTGTATGCTCTCTCTAATCTCAAGGAGAAACTTGTGTCTGACTTTTTTTTGGGGCTTGTGGGAAACCTTTGAGAGTCAGACATTTCATCAGTGTCAAACCTTTTAAATATTCTGGATGGCCTTGTCCTTGATGATATAGGGGATGATAGTAGGGTGTGGTCTCTCAATTCCTTTGGGTCTTTTAACTGTAAATCCTTTTTTTTTTCTTCTCGTGTGTCCACCCCCATTCCCCATTCCTTTCCTGTGAAAGAAATTTGGAGTGCCCCATCCCCCCGAAAGTCAGTGCCTTTTGTTGGGAAGTTTATCAAGGATGAATCAACACATGTGATGTTCTACAAAAGAAAAGGCCAAATTGGTGTCTATCTCCTAACTGGTGCATTTTTGTGTAAGGTGAATGGTAAGAATGATCTCCATCTTCTAATTTCATGTTCCTTTGCTTGTTGTATTTGGGAATGGTTTTGCTGTCTTTTTGGTTGTAGGCGGATCCCTCTTGGAAGCTTGGAAGGTCTCTTTAGTTTATATTTTTTGAGGAGCATGAAGAGAAGAGGTAGAATCCTATGGAAGTGTGCAAGGGCAGTGGTAGTGTGGCTAGCTTGGGAGGAAAGGAACTTAAGAATCTTTGAAGAGAGAGAAAGAAATAAGGAGGCAATAGCAGAGATTGTTATTGTAAGAGCTGCACACTGGGTGAAAACTATGAAAGCATTCTCAGACTTCTCAATGGACGACTTCTTCGGGAATTGGAGGTCAATTGCCCTTTCTTCCACTAGGACACATAAAGTCTTGGAGGCCTGGCACCCCCCAAGTGGAGGGTGGATGAAGCTGAACTTTGATGGAAGTATCTTTGGCAATCCAGGGCCTTCCGGAATTGGTGGCGTGTTTAGAGATGAGAATGGGAATTTATGTGGTTTGTATTCAGGACCTATTGATTAAGGTGACTCGGTGAGAACGGGATTTATGGCTGCTATTGTTGGGGTGCAAAAAGCCAAGGATATGGGAATTACGAGGCTGATTGTTGAAGGGGACTCAAAAATAGTTGTTGGCTGGCTGAAAAAGAGGAGAGGGGGTTCTATGGCAATTCAGAAATGATTTCAGAAGATTCAAGATGATATCGAGAAATATGCAAATCTATGTAAGATGGGTTAGGAGGTCTTCTAATGGGTTGGTGGATGGATTAGCTAAGCAAGGAATTCATAGGCAGTATGGCAATTCAGAAATGATTTCAGAAGATTCAAGATGATATCGAGAAATATGCAAATCTATGTAAGATGGGTTAGGAGGTCTTCTAATGGGTTGGTGGATGGATTAGCTAAGCAAGGAATTCATAGGCAGCATTTGTTTTTGGCGCAATGTTAATCGTGTGGGGGGATTTCTGATGTAAAGGGTCTTTGCCCTAACAACTTCTTGCTGTACATTTTTGTTCTTTAATCTTAATAAAATTTCTTGAGTTTCTCATCAAAAAGAAAAAAAAAAGGAAATAGAGAAAGAAATAAGAGGGAGAGACATGGTTCGCAATATCGATGATATTGGCAATATATCCCTGAATATCCCCATTTTGCTAAGTGGGGATACAAAATTTTCTAGGAATCTTTTTTTTCCCAAATATCTCTGAAAATTTTCTGATATGTCAGTGATATTTCAGAATATTATGCCATTTCCAATAAAAAAATTTAGAATATTATTAAAAGCTTTTCAATGTTTCGTTAAAATCATCGTAAATTTTTAAAAATATTTTCCTAAAAGATTGGGAATTGGTGATTGAATAATTGGTTTACTATTTTAATATTATTTACTTACCAAGTCACTATAATTCAAAAGAAAATGTAAAATGCACATAACTACAAAAGAATATTCTCAAATTGGTCAAAACATATAGTAACAAGAAAAGAAATAAAGTAAAAAAAAATGGCAAGTAATTGACATATTTAATGAAGAGAAGATAGCTAAAAGACTAAAACGGAGACAAAGAGAAAGATACCAATAAAGTCTCAATTTTGTCCTATTCGATTTATATAGTTCTTTGCTATGGTTTTTTGAGCCTTAAAGGTTTAATAATTAATTCATGTTTCTAGAAATCTTTCCTACTTTTTTAGGTTTTCTAAATATCTTAGCGAAATATCTCTGAAGTTCTCCTTCTCTACATCGAAAAATATCCATTGATATTGAAATTGCAAACCATGGGGAGAGAGGAGAAAAAAGGGTGGGGCCCGGGGGAGAAAAAGAAAATAATAAAAAGAGGTTATATACTTACGATTGTCTATTGCTTTATGGATGATACTTTTGTTTTTTCTTTTGTTACATATGAATAAAATAGGTGGAGAGTGCATTGAGAAGAAATTTTAAGTGTTATGGAGCTTGGCACCATCGTAAATGGGTTTTAAACAAGGGGTATTCATCAGTTGATCATGAGTTCCGGCTTTTGGATCAGTTTCAAAAGGCTGATTCTAGGAATTTCCATGCATGGAGTTATCGAAGGTGGACTCTCTTTCTTCTTTTAGCTTTTGGTGTAGTACAGTAATTGGTTTTGATTTCTTTCTTTGTCTTTTCAGATTTGTTGCAGCATTGAAAAACATGTCAGAGGAGGAAGAGCTGAAGTATACCACAGACATGATAGAGACCAATTTCAGCAACTATTCTGCATGGCATAATCGTAGGTATAAAAATACAGTTTTGGTTGAAGTTTGAAATTAGAAGTCTACATGCACGATTGGATTATGACAAAGATTTTAGGTCTCAAGCTTTGAACTTGTATGAAAATAATTAGCTTAGGAGTTGGAAGGTGGAGACCTGAGAGCATAATCATTTTCTGGTTGTCCATTTAATGGGGTTCAAGGATTTGAATTTTGACAATATTTTTGCAATGATTGGCAAAGTATTATTTTTGTATTAATGATAAAAAATTATTTTTGTATTTCCTTCTGCTGAATAGTTCTACATGATGTCTGAGTCAAAGTGGACAAATACTGAATTTTCATATACGTGCCCCTTCCTTTGCATTTTTGTATGAAAATTAATTCAATCTAACCTGTAAATAAATTGTAGAAGTAATCCATCAAAGTAAAAAAAAAAAGAGATCAAGACAGATGAACTAGAACCAGTGTACTTTGGCTAACATCTGTTCCATGTTAATCTACAAGATTTCTGTTTCTGAATTTCCATTTCTTTCTATTGGGACATAATGTACTTATCTTCCTTTATCTTCCCTTCTTTATTAGTATGTTAAATTGTTAATGCAGATTTCCAAATCCATCTAAATGAGGTGTTCATGATAGATGGTAGAGCAGTAGCCTGTCAACATAAGGATAAGAAGCTCCGAAAGCCCTCCTTAACAAGTTCTTTTTTTGTCTATTATGAAAATAAAATCATGAAATAAAATACAACACAGAAACTGAAAGATAACATAAATAACAAAATGGTCAAAAGGAGATAAACCACAGGTATCACACCTTTCTTATTCAGACCATTTCACTTTTAGTTGAGACCCAATTAACTGAATTCTGACTATTCTTGAACAAAGTCACTACCTCTGTGAAGTGGCCCCAAATCAATGCTGGTGGCCACCATAGTTGTCAAGGTGACGCCTAGGTGACAAGGCGCCCTTTGAGGCTTGCCTCGCCTAATCGCCAAGCAGTTTTTTACTTTCTACTATAAAATACTTTTTTGTTCATTCTTTTTTGAGATTATAATTATAAAATAGACATTATTAACCTAAAACAATCATTTTGTGTGTTTATATACTAATTTCTTTTTATTATTTTCTTATTTATTAGGGCTTAATCAACACAAACATTGCTAAATGCTGTCTTGAACCCTCAAAGACTCCAAAACCTGAATCAATTAGTAAGGAAGAACTTAAAATTTTATCTAATCAGCACATTTTTTTCTTCTTCTTCTTCTTGTACTACTACTACTACCAATACTTTTTCGTTTCGTCTTTTCCTATAATAAAAAGGGTTCCGCCCCTATATTTTTTGAATTTTATTATCCTTCTTTTTCTTCTCATGAATATGTTGATGTTCTATACGAACTTCATACTTTTCTTAAGAAAATTATGAATAGTTATTAAGGAAATATGGTTATGGTACCTAGGGGACTACCCAAGGATCTATGTTTTTAACATAAAAAAATCCATCGCCTAGGTACTAGGTGACAAGGATCCTCCCTGTCGCCTAGCCTCGCCTTGGCGCCTTGAAAACTATGGTGACCACTGCACACTCCACATGGGCACTCCCACCACAAAAGGCAGAGAAACATTCTGAATGTCTTTATTACATGTATGACATATTAAATTGTAGGCATATAATGAAACTCCCATAATTACATATAGCTGCAGGATTGAACTATTGAAAGTTTACCTTAACAAATCTTCTTTGATGGTCATAATAGACCCAAAAGGCTGACCAGATACAAAAACTACAGTACTAGGGAACTATCTTGGTAACACCAGTAGTCTTATTTTTAATTTTCTTACAGAGAAAGCCCAACAAAGGATTCAAGTTTGCAAGGGCTAAGCTTCTATTCCATTTTGGGAAAACAATTTTGGTTTTGTCAGTATTAGCAGCCATACCTTCTCACCTAATTTACCAAATAGTGTCTGTATTAAGGGCCTGCGAATAGGATCTCGTCACAGGTCGGTCAACGGGGAAAACCTCTTGTTTCCCCTTGTTCCTCCCTTTTCTTGAGGAACCTATCTTTGGCGCCTTAATGGTGATTGTTCAAGAGATCACCAACTCTCCTCTACTCTGTCTTGACTGAGAAATTCGATACCTTTATTGAATATCATTAGCTCCTTTAAATAGGAGATTACAAGAAGATAAGAATCCTACTTTTTGGAGGACTCCCTACTGATCTATACTACTGAATTTAGATAAGAACACATAACAGATAAGACTCCCTACTGATCTATACTACTGAAAACAGATAAGATAGAACACTGAATCAGATAAGATGAGAACACTGGATTAGATAAGATGAGAACTGAATTAGATAAGATGAGAACACCCTTTACTGCTGCTTTCGGCGGCAATACTGCTTCCCTATAAAAAGCGTCCATAACATTACTCCCCTCCCGGACTAAGAGCTTGTCTTCAAGCTCAAATCCAAGAAATGTGTCTTGAAACTTAGTCAAAGGGATCCAGGTAGCTTCGGCCAATGGTAAGCTGGCCCATTCCACCAGGACTTCAAGTACACCTTGATTAATTCTGGAGCGAAAAATAGTCCGAGGTTGGGGAATGAGTTTGCCGTCCTTCAAGGGTGGTAAGGGGGGAACCTTGTCAGGAGGAATACCCAGAAACAGCTTGAGCAAGGAAATGTGGAAGACATCATGGAGCCTACTGTGCTCTGGCAGTTCCAGTTGGTATGCAACCGTACCAATTTGCCGGAAAACCTTGAAAGGTCCATAAAACTTAGGAGCTAATTTAGGAGCAGCCCTGCGGCTCAAGGAGCGCTGTCGATAAGGCTGAAGCTTCAACCAAACAAACTGCCTAGGTTCAAATGGCAGTTCCCGATGATGCTTGTCATAGGCATGCTTCATGCGTAGTTGTGCCTACTGTAAGCGAAGAGAAACTTCAACCAGAAGGGCATCTCACTCTTGTAGGGAACGATCAATCTCCTCCAAACGAGTAGAACCGGGTTCATAGGACAACAAACGAGGAGGTTCACGGCCATAGACGACCCGGAAAGGTGTCATTCCTAGGGAAGAATGATAGGCAGTGTTATAGCAGTACTCGACCCAAGGAAGCCAATCAACCCACCGTCATGGTTGATCCCTAACAAAACAACGGAGATACATTTCGATTGTTCGGTTCATCACCTCAGTTTGACCATCTAATTGAGGATGAAAAGCGGAAGAAAGAGCTAAAGTGGTACCATGTAACCGAAACAATTCCCTCCAGAAGGTACTAGTAAAAACCGGGTCCCTGTTGCAGACAATCGATTCCGGTAACCCGTGTAAACGGAAAATGTGGGTGAAAAAGATGTGGGCGACAGAAGTAGCACTGTACGGATGTGACAGAGGAATGAAATGGGCATACTTAGAGAAGCGGTCCACCACCACGTAAAGAACCGATTTCCCCCCAACTTTGGGTAGTCCCTCTATGAAATCCATGGAGATATCGGCCCATATTTGTGCTGGGATCGAAAGGGGCTGAAGAAGGCCAGCGGGATGCAGATTTTCCCATTTGTATTGTTGACAAGTAGAGCAGTTTTGGATAAAGTCCCTAATAGAAGCTTTCATACCTTGCCAATGGAAATCTGCTTGGACGCGATACAGTGTCTTTTGAATGCCTTAATGGGTGGAGTTATGAATACCGGAGATGATGAAGGGAATTAGAGGGGAATCGGCTGGAAGATGCGCCCGACCTTTATACATCACAAGCCTGTCTTGAAGGGACCAATTGGGGTTGGCAGTTCTGGTCTGAATTTGCTGAACAAGGGTCGTCCACTCCGTTGATTGTGGCATCACCTTCTTGATGTCGTCTAATAAGGTGACTTGTGGTCGTGAAATCCCACAAAGAAGCATAGTGTCCTCGTCACGCCTAGATAATGCATCCGCGACGCGATTTAAAGATCCCACCTTGTAATCGACTTGAAAATCAAACCCAAGTAGCTTGCTAATCCAATGTTGTTGGGGAGAAGTGGTAAGATGCTGCTCCAACAAGTACTTGAGGCTATAGTGATCAGTTTTGATGACAAATGACCTTCCCCACAAGTATGGACGCCAGTGTTGGACTGCTCTAGCTAACCCGATCAATTCGCACTCATAGGCTGGCAATTTTAAATGACGATCAGCAAGTTTACGGCTGAAGAAGGCAATCGGGTGCCCTTGTTGCTGTAGTACGGCACCAATCCCTATGCCGGATGCATCGCACTCAACTGTAAACTCGAGATCAAAGTTCGGTAATTGCAGAACTGGAGTGGTGGAGAGGGCATCCCTTAAACTTGCAAAAGCCGCATCGGCTGCGTCGTCCCAATGAAAGGCATTCTTCTTCAGTAGGTTAGTTAATGGGGCAGCCAACAAGCCATAATTCTGTACAAATTTGCAGCAATATCCCGTCAAACCGAGGAAACCGCGGAGGGCCTTGGCGGATTTGGGCCTGGGCCATTCCTTGATTGCTTGAATTTTGGAACTGTCTACCGTTACACCTTGCCCGTTAATGACATGACCCAAGTAAAGAACCTAGCGCTCCCCAAAGGAGCACTTGGACCGTTTAAGGAAGAGCTTGTGTTGGCGCAGGAGCTCAAAAACAATCCTCAAATGATGCACATGTTCTATCCAAGTTTTACTGTAGACTAAAATGTCGTCAAAGAACACAAAAACAAATTTGCGAAGGTGGGACTGAAATACCTCATTCATCAAGGATTGGAATGTGGATGGGACGTTTGTGAGACCGAACGACATAACTAAAAACTCAAAGTGGCCATGATGAGTTCTGAAGGCAGTCTTCTCAACGTCTTCGGAAGCCATTCGAACCTAAAAGTATCCCGACCTTAGGTCTAGTTTGGAGAAATATTGGGCACCATGAAGTTCATCCAACAACTCGTCCACAATGGGAATAGGGAATTTATCCTTGACAGTCCGGTTATTGAGTTCTCTGTAGTCAACACAAAATCTCCAAGTGCCATCCCGCTTTGCCACCAACAGGACTGGCGAGGAGAAAGGAGAACGACTAAGGCGGATGATCCCTTGCTTCATCATTTCAGCACATTGCTTCTCAATCTCGTCTTTCTGCAGATGTGGGTAGCGATAAGGTCGGACGACAACTGGTTTGGAGCCCGTCACCAGAGGGATCCGGTGATCGCAAGCTTGGGAAGGAGGAAGTCCCTTGGGTTCTTGTAACACGTCTGAAAAATCGGCGAGGAGCCTTTCCATGGTTGTTGCCTGCGTCATCTCACCTTGGAGCACATGTACCTGTGGGTTTTTAGCCTTTACCACGTTACCCTGCCAAGTGACTTGCTTCCCGTTTAAGCGGAATGTCATTGATAGGGCGCTGAAATCCCATAGGATTGGACCCAGGGTGATCAACCACTTTACCTTAAGAACTATATCAAATCCATCCAAGGATAGCACAAACAAATCAACAAAGAAAGATTCAGAATTGACCTGTATTTGGACGTCCTTACAGATGCCCGGGCTGTGTACACTTTCACCGTTTGCTACGGCTACCTGCAGTCATGGTTTGACTTCCATTGGCAGCTTCAGCCGGAGGGCAGCTTGCTTGCTTACAAAATTGTGTGTGCTTCCTGAATCAACGAGGATCAGTACCGGTTTTCCCGCTACCCGCGCTTGCAATTGCATAGTTTGAGAGGTTTTTATTCCTGTGATCGCGTGGAGAGAAATCTCGGGTTCTAACGAAGAGGGTACATCCTCGTCCTCCTCTTGCTCATCCACCAGGAGGCAGAATAGTCTCTTGCACCTGTGTCCCGCCGAATAGAGATCGTCACAGTTGAAACACCGTCCCCTCGCCCGACGTTCTACCATCTCTGCCCTAGACAAGCGCTTAATGGGGGGTGCCACCACGCTACTTCCCACACTGGCCGATCTGGAAACATTGCTTGTATGTGACTTCTGTTCTCGGCTGGCTGCAGAAGATGGGGCCGTACCAAGTGTTTTCGGGGATGCCCATGTTGTCGGAGGCCGCCCCATACTGAAGGTTCCGCGGCTGAGTTGCAGCTTGCGCTCAAAAGCGCGAGCCAGATTCATAGCCGTAACCAGGTTGGGGGGATTTTGCATCTCCACATCCACCCTCAAGGTTTCGGCTAACCCTGCGGTGAACATGTCAACCTGCTGGTCTAGTCGTACCGATGATGCTCTTGCAAGGAGGGTCTGAAACTGACGCTGGTACTCAGCCATCGTTCCCGTCCGTTTGAGGTTGATTAATTCACCTAATGGGTTGCTTGTTAATGGGGGCCCAAATCTGAGTAGGTAGTAGGATTTGAATTGGGTCCAATTGAGCCCGGGTTCCTCCTGCTCTAATCTATAAAACCAGAGCTACGCCTCCTTCGTCATGTGGAATGCGGCCAAGCTTACCTTGTCTCTGTCCACTGTTCGTTGGTTGCGGAAGAACTGCTCACATCTGTACAACCATCCCAACGGATCTCCAACACCATTATAGGAAGGGAACTCCAGCCTGCTGTATTTGGGAACGATCGCGGCTCCCTGGGCGACGACCTGCCGCTCGCCGGACGATTCTGCCATGTCTGGTTGGCGGCCGTTTGTGGTTGCAGCCCCTTTTGGATTCCTTTCCTTGCTAGAAAAATAGAGCTCTATCATGCGCCTTAATTCTCGGACGTCTTCCTTGATCTCGCGCACCTCCATGCTGTTTTCCACGAGCTTGTGCTCCAGTTCATGAACCCTAGTCGTCAACTGCTCAAGGTCACCCATGACACCTTGGCTCTGATACCAAATTGTTAAGGGCCCGCGAATAGGATCTCGTCACAGGTCGGTCAACGGGGAAAACCTCTTGTTTCCCCTTGCTCCTCCCTTTTCTTGAGGAACCTATCTTTGGCGCCTTAATGGTGATTGTTCAAGAGATCACCAACTCTCCTCTACTCTGTCTTGACTGAGAAATTCGATGCCTTTATTGAATATCATTAGCTCCTTTAAATAGGAGATTACAAGAAGATAAGAATCCTACTTTTTGGAGGACTCCCTACTGATCTATACTACTGAAACACATAACAGATAAGACTCCCTACTGATCTATACTACTGAAAACAGATAAGATAGAACACTGAATTAGATAAGATGAGAACACTAAGATGAGAACACTAGATTAGATAAGATGAGAACTGAATTAGATAAGATGAGAACACCCTTTACTGCTGCTTCGGCGGCGATACTGCTTCCCAATAAAAGCGTCCATAACATACTGATATGTTAGAACTGAGTAGACATTTCTTATTGACTAATGGTTAGGACAAGCGGAGAATTCACACCATTCCATTGGTAGTAGTTACTCAATTTATTTAAGCTGCGGGGTTAGGAGTGAAATTGCTGCAAATGCAGAAAATAGCTTTGCTTACTGGTTTATCATGGAGGATTTTCCAGAATCTATTCCTCTTAATCACAAATTATGCTTACTAATTATTGCAGGGATTCTGTTATAAAGGTACGAAAATCTCCACCCAGCTTTTGGTGCTGTAAGGGAATCCTATTGGGAGAGAACATGCTAAACAAAGGATTTAAATGGTGTCTAGGGGATGGCACCCATGTGGATGTATGGTCTGACCCGTGATCCCTGGGTAAAAGATATACCATTAGAAAAGTTTTCCATACAATCGATACCACATCATCATAAAACGATTGTAAGGGACATTATTAATTATTTACCTTATAACTGGGACTTGGGAGATTGGGAATGTTGAACAATATTCCAAAGGTTAGGACCATATTCAGTTTACCATTCCCATGACCCCAGATAGCTGGAACCAACATTGGATAATGGCCTTTTACCTGCCTGACGTGATATACAAAGTATTCTAAAAGACTGATTACCTGCAATCCTGAGGCTGTAGGTGGCATAGTTTGGCACCACCATAAATTAGGAAAAGTAACCAGTAAGTCAGTCTATGATTGGATTGTTAAAGGTGATAACACCCAGACAATGAAGTGGTGAAGGCTGTGGAGGCTTCCATGCTGGCAAAGGATCAGAAAATTTTTTCTTTTTGTTTCCACCAAAAACAGAATTTCCACTAAAGATGTGCTGGCTCAGCAGGGCATGAAATTAGTCAAATCTTTACTTTTATGTCAAGGTGGATGCGAGACTACCCATATTTTGAAAGCAAGCACAACTAAACTTGAAGTTAGAGTCTGAGGGAAGTTCTGAAGGGAGGAAGTTAATCCTGGTATCATTTTGTCCATGGGCAATGTAGATTGCTTGACAGACCATGCAGATACTCTTAGTCTCTTACTACCCAATAATACTCCACAAGATGCTGGAAACCTGTGGGCGGAATTGCATAAAATCCATTAGCAGGGGCATACAGTAACTCAAAATTATGGCGGACTAGAGCCCAAGCAATTCTGTCCCTCGCATTGCTGTTATTTTCGTTGTATTAGTTGAGCGGCATGTGAAAATGTATGTGCAAGAAAAGAGAGAGGAAGGGAGAGAGAATGAGTAGAGCAAGGAGAGAAAAATAAAAGGTTTAGATTTTTCACATGGTGGTCTGGATTTGAAATCAAGGTAAGTATCAGCATATAGTAAAGAATCAAGATCTGCATTGACAACACAGGGAGTTGTTTTTAGCACTAGTGCCTTTGAGAATAGAACCAGAGGCATGTTTGTTGCTTTCACAGCTATGGTACTCTGCCTTCAGGCCCTTCACCATGTTTGCTTTTATGGAAGGCCTCAGAGGTGGCAAGATGGCATCTCCATTCAGTCCTTGAAACCAAATCAAGGCACGTACTTCCTGTGATGGACAGATTCCAAACCCCATTGTCTTGGCTATGGTCCTTTTCCTGCCTCGGTAAATTCTGTAGCAGCATAGAAACTAGACTTTCTGGACCCTTCTTTGTAAAGAGGGATTGGCTATTAGTGATTCAGGGTCCAGCATAAACATTTTACTTATCTAGTTCCATGGACATAGAAAACTTGGTTTAATTAATGGCAAGGAACACATGATTAATTGACAAAAAAAAGGAACACATGATTAATTTGAAGTGAACTTAAAACCAATAAAAGGTATAAGGGGAGTATTTAGAGATGAAAATGGCAGAATTGTGGCTATGTTTTCTGGGCCAATAGGAGTGGGGGACTCATTGAGAGCGGAGGTGATGGCCTTGCTTCAAGGTGTAAGATATGCCAAACAATTGGGGTTACACCAAATTGAGATAGAGGGAGACTCTAAATTGTTGATTGATTGGCCGCAATCAGGGAAGTTGGGAGCCGGGATTTATAGACAGACCATAAGGGAAATCCTCAATACAACAAGGGAGATTGGTGCTTGTTTCAAATGGACAAGGAGATCAGCTAATGGTTTAGCTGATACGTTGGCTAAACAAGGGACTGTGAGGGAGAGAATGTTCTGGGCAGTTTTGTAACAAAGATAACTGGGGACACAACACCTGTTTAGGGGTTGACAGTTGTACTTGATTCTGGAAAGTTGTACTTAATTTTGTATTAATTAAATTACCGTTTCCAATAAAAGAAATTGAAGTTCACATTTTCTTGAATTAATGCCAGAAAAAGGAAAGCAGCCATATTTGCTTTTTAAAATTTCATTTCTGTTGCTAACTTGCTACATTGTTATAGAATCTATAAAATGATATTTAATTGCTTTGGATGGAAGTTTTTCTTCTATGATGTCTTTATTGCTTTGTGCTATGCGGCTTTTATGACATATGCTCAACTAAGAGGCTTCTGCAGTGTTCTTCTGTCCCATTTGCTGAAGCAGAAGATTGAAGGATTTACTCCAAGAGAGAAAGTTCTGACAGAAGAATATGAGCTTGTGCACCAAGCCCTCTTTACAGATCCAGATGACCAAAGTGGGTGGTTTTATCATTTTTGGCTTCTGGATCAAACAGTTACACCAGGTGCTCCCGTACTGGTTTCTTCTTGGCCTGCTCATGGTTCAGATCTGTTTGTATCCTTCAAGGGGAACTTGGATGGTGGTGTTTCATCTTCATTCACAAGCTTCTGTTCAGATAAAGGGGCTTTTCCACTAATTATTTATTTTAATCAATCAGTTGGAGGAATAAATTCGTCTACAGTAACTGTTAAGCACTTGTTTGATAAGAATGAAGATCTTATCTGGGTGCCACTTGCTACAAACAACTCAGGAAATGCCCAAGCTTGGGTAACATTTCTGAGATTTCCTGATGTGAAAGATGATTCTTTGAAAGCTTATCCAGTTGAGGTTAAAGTTGGTCACTCTCAATGTGCATTTACAGTGAGTTTACGTTCTATTGATTCAAAACATGGTGAAGGAGGATCTGACATGGAGATGATTGTTTGGAAGGATGACAGTTTTCATGCAAGTGAACCTCTTCTTCTAAGCCCTCCTGTTGTTTCTCTTGATCAAGCAACTACCAACAAGGAACCTGAGCAGATAGATTCTAGATGGCATGAGGAGACTCTAGCTAATGAGATTGCTCTCTTTCAGGAGTTGTTGTCAGAGATAAACTGGTATGCATTATGCATTTTTATGGGTTTCTGACTGAGAACTACAAATACTGTTTCTGTCTTCATTCAACTCCATCTTACATTTTCTTTTCCTTTTCTGCCTTTTCATAGTAAAATTGGGAAGCTTACACTTGCACGGTTATTAAGGGCACATGATAAAATGATTTATAAAATGCCATTTGCCGATGAGAAGACTCATTCTAAAGAAGTTCTTGATCTATTTAGCGACTTGATGAAGTTAGACCCATCTCATTCTAGATATTACAAGGATGAGCACAGCCTAGTCCTGATGGAGCAGGTCTCTCTCTCTCTCTCTCTCTCTCTCTCCGCATTGTTGTATTCCCAAATGTTCATTATTTGATTCATCATGTTGCATAGGCATGATATTTTTCTTAAATTTCTTTGAGTATGGAAATCAAGATGGAATTGGGTCTTCTGGACTGCTCTGCAAGATGTACTTTTGTCTATTGACTAATGGGATGCTTCTATCATGTAATGGAGCTTGCTGACCTTTAAGTGGAAATAAGTTAATGTGTAAGCTGCTAAAATGCCATTTTTGCTCAAACTTTCTAAAAGAAACAAGTGGATTTTTTTTCTTGAAAATTAAGATTTCATTAGAAAGAGTTAGATTCCTTCAATAGCATTGGTTATGACCATTCCTTTAGATCTCAGATTCTCTATTGTGAGAATTTTTTCCTTTGATGTCCATCCAGACAAAAAAAAGTCACCTTAGATGGAATCTTGAGCTTTCAAATCCATCACCATGCTGTTACATGTCATATGGGCTGTGTTGGGCCCACCACTGTCATTGTTGAGTTACGTGATTTGTTATACATGAGATCACGTTGTTAGTAGTTGTTAGAATCAGTTATCAGAGTTGTGTGGTGTTACGCTTGTATTGGTTTAAAAGGAGTCATGGATTAGTAGGAGTTTATATATATTCTTGTAATGGTCATTTTAAAGGCCATGAATGGAAGAATTTTATCCTTAACCATTATGTTTTCTATTCGAGGTCTCTTGTCTCCCTCGAAGCAGACGAAAACAGCGCTTACTTCCTGGTGTGACTGTAATATTTTGTTAGAGTCGGTTATGAATCCCGATTTTGAACACCGACTTGTCCAACTGCAAGGAAGGGTTCAATTGTTGGTGGTGAACTAAGAGAAGCTGAAGGAGAGAATGACCCAAATGTTTGAGGCCCCTCTTTGCTCGTCTCAATCAATTGGAAGCATCCTATAAACCTTATGGGTCCAGTCTCTCTACTGTTCACACTTCTAGCCACCATTTGAATGAGATGATGACGGCAACAACGATAAAGCCGTTATGCCCTCACCTTGCAGGTTCAACCAATCTATTGTTGATGCTTCCATCCACCATAATTCCCTCACCGATGTGAAAGAGACACTAGTGACTGATGGTGTGATCTTCTACTCTACATTGAAGGATATGAAACACCTGCATCCAGAACCTGAACCGGTGAAGCAGCTAGAGTCGGAACAGGCACCGGATCCAATGGATCTTACAGAGAAAGAGATGGGGGTGGTAAATGCAGCTTGCAAGGTTTTTTTTTGATTGGAATGCAAGAAAAAAGATTTTGGGACAGAATTCGACCATTCTGATTCTGTAATGGTTGTTTCTTCTTGCCATTTGAAAAAAAAACAGGTTCTTAACCTCTTTCTGCAGTTACCACTCTCAACAACAAAACCAGCAGTTAATCCTTATTCCATTCTCTGAACAATTACAACAAAAGAAATTTCTAGAATCTAAATTTGTTCTTATTCTTCATGGCTGCAATGATGTCATTTGAGAGCTACGACATACTTTGAAGCTATCACAAGAACGAATGCAGCTTGTAGCTGGTTGCAAGAGAAAGGAACTCAAGTTCAAAGCCACGGTTGGGTTTACTTACGACCCCATCCATATAAACTAGCATCTCTATCCCTCTGATGAGACGCCAAGTTAGCTCCCAAGTTTTACAGATACTTCCAGGTGGATAAGAAGATTGGCACAGTAGTGTATCACCGTAAGTTATGTGAGGTCCTCAGGAATCCACCCTGCCTTTCACACATTGCAGTTAAAGCCTGCATTTGGGGTTCATCAGGTGGTCCATGTTGAGTTACCGGCAACATGGGAGAAAGATGGATCGTTAATTCCTAAACCACAGGCTGTGCTGGATCGTCGAGTTCCCAAAAGGAAGTGGGAAATACTGGTGCACTGGCAAAGATTAGCCATTGCTGAAGCATATTGGGAAACCGAAGATGAATTCAAATTGAGATTCTCAGATTTTGTCCTTGAGGACAAGGACACTACTCAGGGGGAAGCAATCATCATGTGTAGGGCTCCTGTATCATGCATGCAAGCAACTGTTAGGAGGATGAAGCAACGTGCAAGGTGGACCAGGCTATATGCACAGTGGACAATGGGGAAAGATTGCTTGTGATATCCAGTGGGTTGGTTACAAATAGCATCCTTGTTTGCAAGAAATAAGGGCCCATAGCCCACTATCGTAGGAGAGTCCAGCTAAAGGTTGTTGTTAACTTGTTAGTGGGTCAGTGTAAATTCAGTTGTGGGATGTAACCGGGAGGCTTTTTCCTTGGGGACAAGGTCAAAATTTAAGGGGAAGGGAATGTTACGTGTCATGTGGGCTATGTTGGGCCCACCACTGTTATTGGTTGAGTTATGTGATTTGTTATACATGAAATCACGTTGTTAGTAGTGGTCAATCTTGTTAGTAGTTGTTAGAGTCAGTTATCAGGGTTGTGTGGTGTCACATATGTATTGGTTCAAAAGGAGTCATGGGTTAGTAGGATATATATATATATATATTCTTAGGGAAAATCTATGATACGGGGAAGATATGATATGGAAAGAGTTTTGACCAATCAAAATCCACCCATGAATTTTGATAAATGATACCTGATTCGCCACCACGTTTATGATTCCAATTTATTGGTGAGTTGTTTTTCTGATATCATATCTTTTCCATATCATAGTCAAACCCATATTCTTAACCATGAATTGAAGAATTTTATCCCTAACCATTACAGTTTTTATTGGAGGTTTCTCTCTCTATCGAAGTAGATGGATTTCACATTACATCCCAGCTAGGAACATAACACATGCAAAGTATCTATAGCAATCCAAAAGTCCCAAAAAATTTCTATCATGTTCCTTTCTTTTTAGATCCCTCAACAAATGCAAAGACAAAATGAGGCTGTGGAAGATATTTGCCTTAAAATTTTGAGAAAAGGATGGTCAATTTGAAAAGATCTCATTAGAGATTCAATTGGTTGAAACATTTCATCCTAATTAAAAAGAAAGACCATAAGATTAAAATATTATTGCAATTACTAGAGATTGCAAATTGACTGGCCGTGTAGAATCCCTTCCCTGTGAAATGGTTAATAGTCAATATGCTGTCTAGCACTATATGTTGTTAATTGGGAAAGTTGAGTTATTCTGTCACGCCACTTTGGGATTTGAGGCCAACATGAAGATTTGAGATGGAAAATCCAATCTCTCCATCTGATACCAGACCTGAATTAGTGATGTGCATATTTTCCTCTTTTCCTCTCTACATTAACCCCTTACAGTTATTTAAATAAAACCTTATCAAACTATGGCATTTTTTTTTGAGCAAAGGTAAGGTATAGTTGTATGTAAAAGGTCCTTTGTACAATGAGTAGCTGTACAAAACAAGCCAGAAGGACCTCAAAAAAAGGTCATCCTCAAAAAAGTACAATCAGAAGTATCCTCTTTAAAATCAGTATGTATAGATGACTAATTTCTAACAAATCCTAAAGCCATATTGATGACCTCAACTTCAGTGGAGGATTTGAGATAAAAACCCTTCTATTCCTTTCTGTCCATACCGCCCACATAATTGGCAAAGGAATGGAGGACCAGAAAATCTTTCCTTAGTCATCCCTTGAATATGCCAAGCCTCCAGGCAAGCTTTAACTGAGGCAGGCATACACCAACTTAACTTCAAACTGCTTAAGAAGTAGTTCAGGATCTCTGTGACAAAGTTGCAATGTAAAAACAGATGGTTGACTGATTCTGTATTCACACCACAAAAGTTGCACCTCAGGTCATTACAGTTGTAACCTTTCTTCACCAGCATCTCTTTGGAAAGACACTTATCTAAAGCTGCCACCCATACAAAAAATTTGACTTCTGAGGGTGCCACTGTCCCCCAAATGGCCTGTCTAGGGAAGAGGGCTTCAAATCCTCTCACTATGAAGCTGTAAAAGTTTTTTACTGAAAACTCTCCATTTCTGTCCCATTTCCACACTAAAGAATCCTCAGATTGCAAATTCAACACCTGAGAATGAAGCAGTGCTAACTGCTAAGAGATTTCCTACCTGTTGAATCTTCCAGTCATTAAAATCCCTTCTAAAGGATGGAACCCAACAGATAGCATTATCCCTCATCACAAAAGTATCAGCTACCATTGCCTCTTTATCTTCAGCCAAATTAAACAGGGTGGGAAACAACTCCTTAAGGGAATACTCCCCAGTCCAGGAATCCAACCAGAACCTGATCCTTATCCCATCCTCTATTTTAAAACCGATTCCCCTTCTGAACAGGTTTGAAGCTCTGCAGATTCCTTTCCACAAACTACACCATAGGTTGGCAGGGGTGGAAGCTCTGCAGATTCCTTTCCACAAACTACACCACAGGTTTGAAGCTCTGCAGATTCCTTTCCACAAACTACACCATAGGTTGGCAGGGGTGGAAGCTCTGCAGATTCCTTTCCACAAACTACACCACAGGTTTGAAGCTCTGCAGATTCCTTTCCACAAACTACACCACAGGTTTGAAGCTCTGCAGATTCCTTTCCACAAACTACACCATAGGTTGGCAGGGGTGGACCACTTCCCCATCCACTGTCATCCATCCCATATTTTTCTGCTACTACTTTCCTCCAAAGGTTGTCAGGTTCAGCATCAAACCTCCACAGCCAACTTCCTAGAAGAAAAAACTAGGTTGAAAGATTTTAATTTCCTTATCCCCAACCCCCCTTGTGATAGGGCTTTACAAATCTGACCCCAGTTTACAAGATGGTATTTGTGTGAGTACTACCTTCCATCTCACCCACAAAAAATCCCTCATCTTTTTTTTTTTCTAAAACCTCCACCAACTCTGAGGGGATTGGGAATAGAGTCATGAAGTACGTTGACAAACTTGCTAAGGCACTCTTGATAGAGTTACCTTCCCACCTTTGGAGAGATACCTTGCTTTCCAAGTGGCCAATTTCTGATCCATCCTTTCTAATATTGGGTTCCATATGGCTTTAGAAGTGCATTTGGCTGCCAATGGCAACCCAAATAGTTTGAAGGTAGCTGACCAACCTTGTAACCCGACAAATTTGCCAGACCCTGAATGTTAGAGACCTCTCTCATTTCACATTTGGCTAGGTTTACTTTCAGGCCTGACACAATCTCGAACCAGATAGAAGATGCTTCAGATTAAGGATTTGCTCCTCTGATGCCTTACAGAAGAAGAGTATAAATCAGCATATTGCAGGATTGGAATAGCAGTCCCATTGAGCTTCACATTGGAAACCTTCCACCAGCTCCCTCTCCACAGCTCTATCAAACTGTAACATTAAATTTCTCTTTTATGAATTATAGGGGTATAACTTTGAAGGAGATTCAAAACTGGTCATATCCTGGACTAGGCAAATTAATTCAGCAGCTTAGAATTGTAGACATGCTTTCAGGGAAATTGACTACCTAGCAAAGGAAATCAATCCTAATTTGAGCTGGGTTAGAAGAAATGCAAATGGGGTGGCAGATGTACTAGCAAAACAATGGGTCGTTAGACCTCAGTTGTTTTGGGTGGGGAATCTGATGTAACTAGGGATTGGGTTGGATTGAGAGGGTACCTCAACCCTAGCCCAATCCAACCCAATCCTCAAGCAGAAGAGCCCAACCTAGGTGCAATCTGACTGTAGGATAAGTAACCCTAGCCAACTTGGGCAACCTGGTTTTCATAATTGCATTCGGTTTGTCAGATCAAGTTAACTCGACGAATGCAAGATAAAAAAAATCTCAATATTGTTTTGTGTTATGGCTTTTTTTTTCCACTTAATTGTGTTATGACTTTTTACATCTCATTAAGACTAAAATTACATAAACATTTAGTAGTACTCAAAGATATTAACACATGATACATATAAATATAATAAAATATAATATATAAACATACACGGGAATCAGGTTCAGATTGCCTGAGGCCTCAATCCTAATCCAACCCATCCAAAATCGTCTTGACTTCAACATGGTTTTAACCAATGTGATTTCTGAAAACCCCAACCAATCAGGTCCAAAATTGGGTTGGGGCAATTAGGTTTCAGGTTGATCTGCTCCAAATTGCAACCCTAACTGGCCCCTAAAATAAAATGCGAGGTGGGAAAATAAGCCTATCTTGTCACATTACAGAGGGGGATATTGAGCTTCTTATTTCTGTATGGAAAGAGGGTAACATGGGAAAAGTTGTGATCCATTTTGGGCTGCTACCTCAGCTATGACATGTAAAAACTGTGTATAAACAAGGTTCCAGCTTGTTCTGACTAAATAACTGTCCTGGCTTCTTTTGCTTACTCTTTCAATTTCAAACCTGGGGACTGTATCCTCAATTAGGAAACATATAATTTCCTCTTTCTTTTAATAAGTATGTGTCCAACCTGCCAATGTAACAAGATGTAGTAGTCACCTATTATACCCTGATAAGATGTGATTGGAAAATTCTCATAGTTGTGTTATTCTTCAGGTGGTTTCCAATAGAGAGTCTTTGCTGACATACTGCTGGAAATACGGAGAAGCACATCCTTCATATCTATGTAACCCTATCTGCCTGCGACTCAGTAAATTATCATTATCAAGAATTGGTTCTTTTGAGAATTTATTATGGGTCCAAATGCTAGATCTCAGCCACAATGAACTTTGGTCAATTGAAGGTAACACTACTTCATTGGAGTCTTTGGATTGCATCTTCTGTTTTTCCTCTTTTTCCCATTAATAAAACTTTACTATGTTGCCAATGAAAGAAAAAAAAAGGAAAAAATAGTAATTTCTATCACAACCAAGTTTTAAAATGTTGGTGCGGGTGGAAATGCCGATCAATCAAATATAGGAAACATGTCTGAAATGTTGGAAATATCATATGGAAATGTTGTAAAAATTATAGACATGGTGGAAACATTGTAAAATATGCAAAAATATAGAATGATATTTTATGAAATGATAAAAGAAGCATAGACACACCTTGTTAAATTATTATCTTGTTCCAAATCATTAAACAAGGCCAAGAAACTAAGGTTATAGACAAAAGAATATGTTCTGAAGTTGTTGTAAACCTTAAGACTCAAAACTTCATGATAGAATCAGTTAAAGCAAAATTTGAACTCATAGAAAATGTAAATGAATGTAATAGATCAACTAAATAATCCATTACATAAAAAAACTAATATTTAACTTCATGATTGAAATGAATACTTTGGACCATTTTGGACCAATCCAATTCAATGTTTGGGCTGTCCAATCTGTTCAAATTGGTTTTAATTTAGATTGGTTCCAATCCAAACTTGGTCCATTGACACCTGTATTCTTATCTTCTATTAATGGACCGAATATCAGTTCAGTTGGACCCAATCCAGTATAAATCCATAATGGATGGACCGGGTCCAGTCCAATCCAATAAATTATTTGGACCATTAAGTTTGGAATGGTCCAATTCAGTATGTCTCATTGGTCCATCCAATCTGTTCAAATTGATTTTGATTTGAACGGGGTCCAATCCAAAACCGGTCCATTAACACCGCTAGTCTACTTTACCTACTTATTATCTCTCATTGTTGAAGATTCCTTGAAGTGGCCAACAAGATAAAGAAGATTCAGAGGGACTTTCTTTGGGAAGGCTCCAATTGAACTAAGAAGTTTCATTTAGTAAAGTGGGTTCTTAGCCCTACATTAGAGAAGAGAAGAAGAGAAGAAGAGAGAAGAGAGAAGAGAAGAAGAGAGAAGAGAAGAGGAAGTTCGAGGAGAAAAATGGGCAGTAACTTATGTCTCTCCAGCCCCTTGGTGTTATTTAAATGAGAACACTACATAAATACAATGACTTGTAGTAATTTTCTAAGAGTGGTATTCCATTTCTGTGTTAGTTTAATGTAAACTTTTGAAGTTTCTTTGTTAGCAGGAAGGAGGGGTTTGTTCTCTGTTCTGTGAAAGAAAATAACAGCTTGTCTATGTGTAGGTATGGCACTGTGAAGATGGTCCAAGTTCTGGAGGTAGAGTATAGGATGCTAGGAAGAACAGGGCGTCAAGGACGAGACTGGATTGGGATGATGAGAACAGAACTTTGTAGATAATTTTACGAGTGTAACATCCATTCTCTCCATTCTTATGAGTGTAACATCCATTCTCTCCATTGATTGAAGGGAGTGAAGGTGCTTTCATTGAGAGATCTCCTATCAACTTTGTAGATAATTTTGCTTGCCCCGTTATTTTGTTTCGAGGGCTGGATGACAAGGTATACAGTTCGATCCTTGCTATTCTGATTATACTTGTTGTTTGGCACAATATCTAGGAAAGAGAGATTGAAACCTAGAGGGTTTATTGTTCTGTAGCATTGGTTGGTTTATGGAAATTGTAATGAGTTCTGTAGCATTGTAATGAGGACCTCTTGATGGAGGGCGAGAGAGGATTCAGAGCAGTAGGAAGATGGAGGTCTGAGGTGTCGATCGAAGCCAAGACGTTCAAGTTCGAAGAGGAAAGGACCAAAGGCAAGGTTGTACTGAAAATAAGAGAGAATAACAGGGCGACAGTGTTGGTGTCAAAGGAGGTTATAGCATGGATGAAAGGTTTCATAGATGGGGCTATCAACTCTGGTAAGGTGAATGGTTGGAAAAATTCCATGTCAGTTCCAGGCAAGAGATATGTAACAGAACTGAATAGAAACAAGAANGATGGGGCTATCAACTCTGGTAAGGTGAATGGTTGGAAAAATTCCATGTCAGTTCCAGGCAAGAGATATGTAACAGAACTGAATAGAAACAAGAAAGGGTGGTTCGTCACTGTGGTGGAGTTTTTTTGGAACAAATGAAAAACAAATGCTTTGTGTGCCGGAAGGGAGATTGCAGAAAAGGGTGGATGGCTTTTGTGCAGGTGCTGCAGTCTTACCTTGTAGCTTCGGAAGAGAAGGGAGTGGATGGAGGGAAGGCAACTGGCTAAAAGCTTGAAGACCAGAGTCAAAAAACTCAGGAGGAGGCATCATTGATTGGTACCTCTGGGAGTATAGAAGTGCAAGGCCATTTGATTCCTGAAATGGTGGTTGCTTGCTCTTCTATTCATCGAAGAATATTGGTAGGAGTGGGGAAGGAGGAATGGAAGAAAAGAATGGTGTTAGTGGCTG
>NW_010729083.1:9531242-9580852 GCF_000365185.1 Nelumbo nucifera | reverse complement strand
CACCTGCTGTGTAGCATCCATCTTCATTTCATTCCTCCTAGTCTCTTCATTTCTAATCATACAAAAGACATGTTGCAGGCTAGGTAGTTCCTCCCTCCCTAAAATCTGAGATCTAATGCTTTTATATGAAGAATCAAATCCAACAAGAAACTTGAACACCCTTCTTCAACTTGTTTTACATAAATCTCCTTATCCGTTGAATCCTTCCAACCAATGATAAGATGGTGGTCAAGCTCTTCCTACAGTCCCTCAAGTGTAGCAAAATAAGTCGCAGCAGACAAATTCCCTTGAATCAATGTTGCAATGGAATATGACTCTTTACTTATAAAAAAAAAAATGTTGCAATGTCTTGGGTTAACCTGTACACCATTGTTTTTCCTTTGTCCGTAAGTGTTGGACAATTTTTCCCATATCTTGTAAGCAGTTGGATAATGTTTTTTTTTTTTATCAATAACATGTATTTTATTTAAATTTCAGATTGTAAACAGTTCATACAAATTGGTGATGGGACTGGTGATCCCTTTAATCCCTCTTTTCTATCCCTCATTACAGTGCATCCCAAAATAATTGCTGTCTTTGTGCCCCTTGTTTTGCTAAACAATCAGCTAGCCCATTTGCGCTACTTTGGACCCATTTAAATTCAGCCTCAACTTCCTTTGCATTCGTCTCCACTTCCTAATCACATGTTTAAACGTCCACGGGGTATGGCTACTGTTTGCTGCCCAGGATGTGACTACTTTTTAGTCCCTGTATCCTAACTGTTTGGCTAGCTTTAAACCTTGTAGTAATGCCAAAAGTTCAGCTTCCAATGAATTTCTGGTGCCAATTGGTCCTGAGAGCATAAGTTCAACCTTCAGAATTTCTGAATGCCTATTCTTGAAAGACCCGGATTTCCAAAGGAGCTCCCATCAAAATTCAGTTTCACTTTATTGCCTTCTGGTGGTTTCCACTCCAGCCTTACTTTATCTCTTACTTTCGATGACTGTGCTACTTCATACTAGGTTCTTAGAATGTTTGTGACTAAAAAGACTTGAAAACTGTCCAAGGATTTTACCCAATGTACTACTTTCACCTTGATGCTATCAATCACTTCCTCTATCGTGCTGCTTGTTTCCGAGAAAATCCTGTTATTCCTTTCTTCCTACACTATCCAACAAATTGCTTCCTTTATTGCTTTCCACATTACCATCTCTCTTTTTTTTCATTGTCTTAAGAAGTCACGATTGAAGAGTCCTGCCACATATTGAGGGGGAACCCACCTGCAGCCAAAGAGAGTACAAAAGAAATCCCAAATTCGAAGCACGAAAGAAAAAATATCATTAAATGAGATTGGGTCTCACCACTTTCCTTACACAAAGAGCACATGTGAGGAGAAAGGCAAATGTATGGCCTTCTTCTCTGCAACATATCACAAGTGTTTACCTTACCAAGGAATATTTCCCAATAGAAGGCTAGAATCTTTGGGGAAATAGGCTTGCACCAAATTTCTTTCACAGGGAAATCCCGACCTAGGGGGTTGGGGGAAGCAAGTACTCTGAAGAAAGAAGAGCAACAAAAGATGCCGTCTGGAGAGCCTACCCAGATTTTAGAATCTCCCAGTGATAGGTCCAAGTGGATTTGACCTAGAAGGTCTAGCAACAGATTAAAGACTCACACTCATTTTCCCTAAGTCCCTTTTGAAGCCCAAGTTCTAGTTCACACCATTTGGACATGGTGTTCCCAAAATGGATATAGCTTCCTCCTTGGGGTTTGATAGCATAAAGATATCATGAAATTAGTCTTAAGTGGGGTTTCCCCTACCTAATCTTCCCAGAACAGAATTTTATTACCTTTGTCCCACATCGAACTAGATGGAATTGAGAAAGTAGGGTAAATTTCATGAATTGCTTTCCAAGGAGAAGCTGAAGAACTATGAGGGGAAATTTTTGCATCCCAACCATTTCCATCCACCCCATGAATGCTCTCAATCACACTGTGCCATAGTCTATTACTCTCAAAAGGAAACCTCCAAAGCCACTTACCTAGTAGAGCTGTGTTCTTTATTAGGATGTTCCTAATTCCTAAGTCCCCTTGTTCCTTAGGTTTGCTAACCTGCTCCTACTTGATCAAATGGTCCTTCCTTTCCTCTCCTGGATCTGAAAAGAAATCTCTCATGTACTTCTCTAAACACTTTGCTACCCTTGAAGGGATTCTAAAGGTTGAAAAGGAAATAGGTGGGGAGGTTTGCCAGTGTGGCTCTAATCAAGGTTATTCTTCCACCCAACGAAATATAATTCCTCTTCCGTAGGGCTAACTATCAAACCTTTCTAAGACTAGTTTCCAAAACTCAATTGACCTAGGTTTCCTCCTTAGGGTAGACCTAGGTAACTGAATGGCCAGCTTCTGATCTCACACTCCGAGATCTCAGCTAATCTTATTAGTTCTCTTTCCTCTGAATTGATCCCTACAATTCCACTTTTGGTCCAATTTAACTTCAGCCCCTCGCTCCGACAAAACTATTCAGCAACACCTTCAAAATTTCCACCACTTCCTCATTGTTTCCTTCACAGAAAAAGATGGTGTCATTTGTAAAATGGAGATGGGTAACAATCACCTGATTTCTACCTACTCTCCAACCCCTGATAAGGCCTAGACCATCAGCTTTTGCCACCGTTCTGCTTAGCACTTCTGCCACTAGGTGATGTGGATCGGTCCAGCCATTATAAGACCTATTATCGCAAGAAGGCCAGCAAACAGGTTCTGATTTGGCATGGGGAAGACTCTTGGGACTTGGACTGAGCTGGTCAGGGGTATTTAGGTCATTTTAACTAGTCCTGTGTGAGCCTAGGCTATAACATCTTGTTCCTCTAGTTTAGTAGGACTTGTCTTTCAATTTTCAGTTTATTTGTATTAGTAGATATAAAGCTATTGTGTTTCTTGATGCACAAGACAAGGAGTGGCATTTTAGTTATTATGGTGAACAGTATTCCGGGCCGCACAAGTCACTCTATAAAGAGATGTATTCTCTTCGTTTTGAAGCTAATGAATGAATTGAAGATTTCTTTAGAGCTCTTTTTTCTGTATGGAGTGATTCCTACAAACCCTAGAGTGATTCTAGGACCCCTTGGAGTGATTCCTTGGTATTTCTCTCTCTCTCTCTCTCTCTCTCTCTCTTTCTCTCTCTTTTCTGTCTTCTGATAGTTTGTTCATTCCAGCCCTACTGCATCACTAGGGTAAACAAGAATGGGGATAGGGGGTCACGTTGCCTAATTCCTCTCCTAGTCGGGAAGAAGTCCTTTGCTACACCATTGATTAGGATTGAGTGTTGGGATATGGTGAAATCAGAAATCTTGGAAGTCTTTAACGAATTCTTCTCCAAAGGGGAGGTTTCACCAGGAGTAAATGCTACTTTTATCACCTTGATTCCAAAGAAGAGGGAGGCCAAAACTCCTAAAGACAGACGAACAGTAGCATGGAGGAGGACAACCAAGACANTAAATGCTACTTTTATCACCTTGATTCCAAAGAAGAGGGAGGCCAAAACTCCTAAAGACAGACGAACAGTAGCATGGAGGAGGACAACCAAGACAGACAGTAGCATTTTCCCTACACCACTTTCCATGAGAATCTTCCTCCATCTTCCTTACTCTAACCATTGATATATCCCAATAATCCAGAACTTCTGATATGAAGTTTTGCTGAAGTAGATCATTCCTTGAAGTTGTGGTCATCCAACTTCACAATGATACTTTGAAAACTAGGATAACTAGGATTCTCCATATTGAAGAAATCCCTCACTTGAATTGTTTTCCTTCGATGGTGCCTCACTAGTATTTGAAGACATGATGGTCTCTAGCTCTCTTGAAACCTACCCAGGAATTGCAGAAACAATCAGAACCTTTTGGCTTATATGTTGGGAAACCACCCCCCAAACACCAACAAGTAAAAAYAAAGAAGAGCTTGGGCTGCACCACTGATCGAACACTTGGTCTGCAACTCTAGTACTTGCAACCTGTTACTCTTCAGCTTTTGAAGTAATAGGCCACAGAACTCTCTTCCAACTTCAATCTAAAAAAATGCAACAGTCCAAGTGTAGTAACTCCTACTTGAGCCACAGTATTCTACTGTCAATAACCCAGAAAACTTCTGGGGCTGTTATGTTTGACTGTCCAGCACATAGACCTGCACCACTAGGTCTCTCTAGTAGTCATACTTGACTACTTGCAGTCCATGCTGCACTAGTTCATGGCCTACCAACTTAGGGCATCCTTGGTCTGAAACTCCAAGGAAGAGACCTAGAGAGAGAAGTGAAACCCTAGAAAGCTGAGAACAGAACTAGGGTTTCGAGAGGAAGAAGAAAGGAACAACCAGAAAGGAAGAAAAGAAGAGAAAAAAACTGACCAGGATCTAGGACAGATTTATTGCTCTGATACCATGAAGATTCTTAGCCCTAGATTAGAGAAAAGAAGAGAGAAGAGAAGAGGAAGTTTGAGGAGAAAAAGGGCAGCAACTTATGTCTCTCCAGCCCTTTGGTGTTATTTAAATGAGAACACCACATAAATATTGGGATTGACAACTATGCCCCTGCTTAGGTGGCACCAAAATGCAAATATAAAACACAAGACATAATAAGCCCATGCCCATTACACCCAGTAATAAGAAGCAAATACATAACAGAAATATAATGGGCCAGGCCCATTCTGTTAAGTCCCACAACAGTGGGAAAAGTTTTGTAGGCCGAAGGAGATTGGGGGGAGGGGACTAGGGTTTCAAAGAATAAAAACTTTTAATAAAGCTCTCCTGGGTAAATGGCTTTGGAAGTTTGGGTTGGATAGGAAGAGGGAGTCCTTATGGAGAGTGGTGGTTGGGAAATATGGGGTGGTGAGGTTTGGGTGGGAACTGAGAGAGGTGTCAATCTCTTTTGGGATGAGTGTTTGGAAAGGTATTATGAAATTCAATCAGGAATTCAGGGGCTTGGTTAGATTCAATGTGGGAGATGGAGCTAGAGTGAGATTTTGGGAGGATGAGTGGAGTAGGGTTGGAAACTGTGTGATCTATGCCCAAGGCTGTACATGTTTGCTGAACAAGTTAAGATTGCTCAATGTTATGAGATAAGAGGTGAGCAGGTGGTTTGGTGCCCTAAATTCAGAAGGCCTTTGTTGGATCAAGAAGTGGAAGGGTGTATCATGCTGCTGGAGCTGGACAGACTGGAACACTCCAGAATTTCAACATCTTCCAGTGATGGCTTGTGGTGGAAGGAGTGTGGGGATGGAAAGTTTACAGTGAAGTCCTTCTACTTGGCTTTGATCAGAGGTGATATGGCTATTGACCAAGTAGTAGTAGTGTGGGGGAATCTGATGGGCCGAGAAGATCGAACCGGGTACCCACGCGTAACCCAAGGTACGTGGACTGAAAATGCTCATGCATGGCCCATGCAAAGCCAGCCCACCATGCATGGCCCATGCAACGGCCCAGTAGAGTAGGACCCAGTAGAGAAGGATTCGGTCAAGCCACAAGAATCAGTCAAGCAGTTAGTTGTTAATTGTTAGCTAGTCTTAAGCATGTTGTTAGCTGGTCTTAAGCAAGATTGAGTCAAATAAGTTAATTGTTATTTCTGTTAAGTTGTTAGCATGAGAAGGCATAGGGATCGGCCATGTAGTTAGAAGGCTAATCCCTTACTTTAAGGCTATTTCAGTGGTAGGAAGTTAAGAAGTTTGTGTATTTAAACACCACCCCACCACATGGATGGGGCAGTTGAAAGTTAATAAACCTCTTGTGGTCTATTCTTGCCCTAAGTAGAATACTCTATCTCTCTCTAGCTTTGACTGGGACCTATCATTGGTATCAGAGCTAGGCACCATGGCAACCAACAAAGAAAGAATCGAGAGTTTGGAAGTTGGGCTTGGAGGACTCCAAGCAAGTTTTAGCAAGCTCGAGTAAGGGGTTAATGACAAGTTACACCAACTCGAGGCAACCATTAGTAGGATGTCCGAAACATTGCTGATCCGGTAGGAACCATCACTTAGCCAAGCTAATGGACGCAGCGGACAGTCCTCCTCCGGACCTTCTCGTGACACCTCAGAAGGAGGCCGACCCATGTTTTCCTCAAAACTAGCCAAGCTCGAGTTTCCCAAATATTCCGGTGATGACCCAACAGAATGGTTTGCCCGTGTTGATCAATTCTTCGAATACCAGCAAACCGAGGAACCACAGAAAGTCTCGCTCGCCTCATTCCATTTGGAAGGAGAGGCAAACCAGTGGTGGCAATGGTTACGTCGGGCATATCATGAAGACGGGAAGGAGGTAACATGGAAGATTTTTGTAGATGAGCTTTGGGCTCGTTTCGGCCCAACTGACTTTGAAGACTTCGATGAGTTGTTATCAAAAATACAACAAACGGGGTCTCTGCGGGAATATCAGAAGGAGTTCGAAAGATTGGGCAACAGGGTGCATGGATGGACACAAAAGGCGTTGGTGGGCACATTCATGGGCGGTCTCAAAACGGACATAGCCGATGGAATTCGGATGTTCAAACCGAGATCCTTGAAAGAAGCCATCAGGCTGGCGCGCAAGAAGGTCGAACAACTGTGTCGTCAAGAGAAGGCTCTACGTTCAACCCCCAGAACCACCGGCGACTCTTTCACGACAAGAACAAAGACAACTCCACCATTGAAGCGTCTTTCTTGGACAGAAATGCAGAGGAGGCGTGTCCAAGGTTTGTGTTTCAACTACGACGAGAGAGAGAATATTCTGCTTAGGGCGAGAATAGACCACAAGAGGTTTATTAACTTTCAACTGCCCCATCCATGTTGTGGGGTGGTGTTTAAATACACAAACTTCTTAACTTCCTACCACTGAAATAGCCTTCTAACTACATGGCCGATCCCTATGCCTTCTCATGCTAACAACTTAACAGAAATAACAATTAACTTATTTGACTCAATCTTGCTTAAGACCAGCGAACAACATGCTTAAGACTAGCTAACAATTAACAACTAACTGCTTGACTGATTCTTGTGGCTTGATCGAATCCTTCTCTACTGGGTCCTGCTCTACTAGGCCGTTGCATGGGCCATGCATGGTGGGCTGGCTTTGCATGGGCCATGCATGAGCATTTCCAGTCCACGTACCTTGGGTTACGCGTGGGTACCCTGTTCGATCTTCTCGGCCCATATTACTGACTTGCGTGGCTTCTTAGGCCTTACAGGGTATTACAGGAAGTTCGTCCGCAACTATGGGATTATAGCTCGACCCCTCACCAATCTTCTCAAGAAGGGTGAATTCAGATTGACCACCGAAGCCCAAGAAGCATTTACAGCCTTAAAAAAGGCAATGACCACGACTCCCACATTGGCAATGCCTAATTTTGAGGAGCCCTTCACCATTGAGTCAGATGCTTCCGGCGCAGGTATTGGAGCAGTATTGATGCAACAGGGACGACCCATTGCATTCATGAGCCGAGGTCTAGGCATCAACAAGCAAAGTTGGTCCACATATGCCAAATAAATGCTTGCCATTGTTCAGGCAATACAGACATGGCGACCTTACCTGTTGGGCCGCAAGTTTTATGTCCAGACCGATCAGTGCAGCCTCAAGTATCTATTAGAGCAACGCATTGGGACACCAGAACAACAAAAATGGGTATCCAAACTGCTCGAGTACGACTATAAAATCATCTACAAGCCTAGACGAGGAAACTCTACTGCAGATGCACTTTCGAGAGTCTTGGGTAGTCCCAGCCTTAATACTCTTTATGCCTCAAACATCTCTGTGGGACACCATCAAGAAAGAAGCCAGCGCCCACCCCTACATGATCCGCATCAGCAAGCTGGCAACGGAGAATCCTGGAGCTCCCTACATATGGAAAAATGGGCTGGTATGTTACAAAAACCGGGTCGTGATCCCCCCTCAGTCCCACCTTGTCCCTATACTCTTACAGGAGTTCCATGACTCCCCCTATGGTGGACATTCTGGGGTACTACGAACATACAAGCGTATGGCACAACAGTTCTATTGGTCCTCCATGTACAAAGATATTCAACAATATGTAGCTTCTTGCGCCATTTGCCAAAAAAATAAGGCAGACACTATCCCCGATAGGACTGCTACAGCCATTACCCGTTCCCTGCCAAGTATGGGACGACATTACCATGGACTTTATAGAAGGACTACCACCCTCCAAAGGCAAAACCACTACTTTTGTGGTAGTAGACCATCTCACTAAATCAGCTCATTTCTTGACCTTGCCACACCCCTATACGGCGAAGGTAGTAGCTGAAAGGTTTGTAGAAGGAATTGTGAAGTTGCATGGTATGCCAAAGACGATAGTTAGTGACAGAGATCCTATCTTCATCAGCCACTTTTGGAGGGAGTTCTTTAAGATGTCTGGTACCAAATTGCAAATGAGCTCCACCTATCATCCCCAGATTGATGAACAGTCAGAAGTGGTCAACCGTTGTCTAGAGCAGTATCTTCGTTGCTTTGTTTTTCAGCAACCTCGGAAGTGGAGCTCCTTCCTTCCATGGGCAGAATTTTGGTATAACACCACCTATCATTCCTCTATCGGAATGACGCCCTTTCAAGCATTGTATGGAAGACCACCACCTCGTATTCCAAATTACCAAGGTGGAACATCTCCAGTAGAAGAAGTAGATCAAGCCATGCTCTCTTGCGATGCCATTTTGCAGCAACTCAAAGTAAACCTGCATGCGGCCATTAACCACATGACCCAAATGGCTAACGCCAAAAGAAGACACGTCGAGTTCCAAGTGGGCGATCTGGTCTTTCTCAAGCTCCACCCATACCGACAGCAGACGGTTCATAGGCAGGCCTATCACAAACTGGCCAGTCTCTATTATGGGCCGTACCTAGTGGAGGAACACATAGGCAAGGTGGCTTATAAACTGCAACTACCCGAGGACTCGCGCATCCATCCAGTTTTCCACGTCTCCCTAAAAAAACAGGTGGGCGACACCACTGCCACTAGCACCGACTTACCACCCATAAACGAGGAGGGAGAACTCATCACTGAACCGACAGCTATTCTGGATACCCGCTAGGTGAAGAAAGGATCCACCTTCGTGGAGGAAAGTCTTGTCCAATGGAAGAACCTTCCTAGCGAAGATGCCACATGGGAGAATTCCCAAGAGTTGCGCGAGAAGTATATCAATCTGGACCTTGAGGACAAGGTCCATCTTCAGGATGGGGGCAATGATGGGCCGAGAAGATCGAACAGGGTACCCACGCGTAACCCAAGGTACGTGGACTGGAAATGCTCATGCATGGCCCATGCAAAACAGCCCACCATGCATGGCCCATGCAACGGCCCAATAGAGTAGGACCCAGTAGAGAAGGATTCGATCAAGCCACAAGAATCAGTCAAGCAGTTAGTTGTTAATTGTTAGCTAGTCTTAAGCCTGTTGTTAGCTGGTCTTAAGCAAGATTGAGTCAAATGAGTTAATTGTTATTTCTGTTAAGTTGTTAGCATGAGAAGGCATAGGGATCGACCATGTAGTTAGAAGGCTAATCCCTTACTTTAAGGCTATTTCAGTGGTAGGAAGTTAAGAAGTTTGTGTATTTAAACACCACCCCATCACATGGATGGGGCAGTTGAAAGTTAATAAACCTCTTGTGGTCTACTCTCGCCCTAAGCATAATACTCTATCTCTCTCTAGCTTTGACTGGGATCTATCAGAATCCGGTTCCCCCAAGAGTGGAGCATTTGCTTGGCTGGTTGCTTTGGATAGCATCCTAACTACAGATCATTTGAAGAGCAGGGGATTTAGCATGGCTAATTACTGTTGCTTATGTAGATGGAGGAGGTGACAGTTTGTCACATTGTTCTTCTCTTGCAAAGTGGCAAATTTCATCTGGAAATTCTACTCATTCCTTTTTGGTGTTCTGGTCTTCCAGCCTTATTCACCAGTAGTTTTTTTTTTCCTCTTGGCCAAGCTTTTGAGGGAGCAAGAAACCTAGAATCATTTGGAATTGTATATCCTTTGAAATTTGCTAGACAGTATGGAATGAAAGGAATAGAAGGCTTTTTGAGAACAAATCGCAGGGTGTTGAAGTGATAGTTGCTTCCGTTTGAAAGCTTGTAATAAACTGGGTTTTTGGTTCTTCCAGAATTTGAGCAAGCCAACAGCTCAGATTTGGTGAAAAACTTTTGGGATGTTCTTGAGATTCAAGCTTGTAAAATGAATCTTTTTCATCTTAATTAGCTTTTCTGGCGAGTCATCTTCACACCCATTCAGCTTGTAATTACTTTCTTTTTTAATGAAATTTATTCTTTACTCTTCAAAAAAAAAAAAAAATCCACTGTTCTCCCATCTCCATCACCATTCAACCACCTTAATCCCCCCTCCCCTCAAACACATCTTCCCTGGATCGTCCTTGTCCCAAATTTGTCCATATTCACCCACTATGACTTTCTTTTGTCCATATTCACCTACTTTTTCAAACTCAAAATCTCTTCTAGCAAACTCCTCTCCCCAAAAAAACAGCCTAAGCCCCTTATCCACCTCTACATCTCTGAAAAATCTTCAATAGGCAAAATTCCATGCCTCACCACCTTACCTCCTGAAGACGAATCCTGTGCCTCAGAAGTAAACTCATCCTCCTCTTTTCCTCCTCTGAGACGTAGATCCCTGACTGAATTTTCTCTTCAGATGAGACTTAATCCACCCTACAATTCGCCTCAGGTATCAGCACCTTTGACTTCCTTCCCCTTCTCTTGAAAATCCTTTTATACCTATTTGTAGGATCTTCCCCCACTAAACCATATTTCAACTTTGAGAAAACTTAGGTCACATGCTCTATATGAGTACTATTTGAAGCACAAGACTTCTTAGTATCTGATACATTAGTACCAATTACAACCACCTTATCCTCCACTACTTTCCTTATATGACCCAAGTCAACTCTTATCTTGCCAATCATTACTTCCTCAATCTTAGTGAAAGCAAACCCCTTCCAAGCCAACCTCTATGTCTCTTTCAAACCACCTCTTCAGAATCTCCACCTTTTCCCACATTTTCTTCTGAACTAACTACTCTCTCCTCCATCCCAACCACCACCTCTTCAGCAACCATCCCTGCGCCATGGTCAGGGGGCACAACCAAATCGTAGCCTCCCATCCGGACTGGCACCTCTTCAGATGTCTTTTGATCAGACACAATGATGGACAAATCAGAACCAGACTCATCTTGACCACACGAACTAGGAGAGCGTTCAACAGAACCATCAACTCAACCAATCTTGTTCTTGACCTTAAATTCCCCAAACTTTGCAGCAGTCTTCTTAACTCCAGACCTCTTTTATTTATTAATCACCCATACCCAGTTGACAACTTTTCCTTTTCTCCTCTTAAACATGTCAGATTTATTCAAAGTCTCCACCCCTTTGGAAACTTTTGGTCGCGTAAGTTTGAAATCTCTCCTATTAGAAACCCTTAACCTGTTGGAACAAAAAGAGGTCTGGAGGTCTGGAGTTAAGGCCATCTTTGGACTTTAAAAAGTGGTCCCCACTTAAGCCACTACCTTATTTGCAGGCCCAACCTGCCTCTTCATTTTTTTTTCCAAAAAAGCAACCTTTTCCAATTTCCAAAATCCTCTCACCCTGGGCTTCCATGTATCTTGAGCTTAAAATCTTCGAATGACTCTTCCCCATATCGCAACTCTTCACCTCCTCACCATCTCATTTTTTGATCAGTCCCAACAAACTGTCCCACTATCAACAAATTCTTTTTTTATTTCCAAAAGTACCCTCACCTTCCACCTCAACATCTTCCTCTACTAAGAGCCTGTTCAACCTCCAATTGTTCAAACCAGCTGATGGAAGAAACTTACTACTCTCGTCCTGCAAAGCCAGATTTTGAGCCATCTACGTGGATATGTCCTTTCAACCACACAGAGTTCTCCACCAAAATGAAGCAACAAGGACGCTGGCACCAGAGGAATTTTCTTCACCTCAACTAGAATGCGTGCAGTGACAATGTTCTTCCAGGAATTTGTTTTTGAGTCGACGAACCAGAAATCTTCCACATTAATCCCCAACAGCCCTAAACATTTGGAAACTTCGGGCATGTAAAGGAATACCGTAAATCTTTATCCACATCAAACTTCAGGGTCCCAAGTTTCTTACAGCCCCAACTGGAGGATTCCATCTCCCCAACCTAGTTCTGGGCATTGTATTCGATTTTGTTAACAATTAAGAATATCCAGACCTTCCTCCTCACTGCTTAAAGAAGTCGACATTGATTTTCCTCACCTGAAAGAAAGAAACCCAAGTCCACACATCTTCCACATCTGGATCAGGTTTAACAAAACATCCAACGAAACACCTTCTAAGCAGCTTGAGATGATCAAGCATGCCAGCAAGTACAACTGAGGGAACAGCTCCCTTAGAGACCTTTGCCCTGCATCATCTGCCCTTCCAAAACCGAAGTTGGTCCCCATTTCCCAATTCCCACTTTGTAGGAAACCCCTTTCAGGAAGAGCTTGACTTCATAATGCCTTTCCACACTGAGAACCCCAAGGCAAGGGATCCTGAGGTCCAGTTACCTCTAGAAACACCATGTTTGTTTGCAATCAACTTTCTCCACCAATCCTCTCTATTTGATTATTGGGTATATAAAAGGATCTATTGGTCATCTGATGAAACACTCAATAAATTACAACACTTTGGCATTTGCTTGCATTGCATGTCTTAAACCTCCATGGCAATGGGAAACCTGCAATTTTTTGTTTTGATCAGAAACAAATGGAAACCTACAATAGTGACCCAAAACTCTTAACATTTTAAGGTTTTAGTCCTTATTGTATTAAATATGGCTATCTGGTAACCAGGTCACAGATGGAAGTTATTGTATTTTTGTTACTTTGTCTTCACTTTGTATTGTTATTTTCTTTTGCTCTTAATAAAACTGCTGTTTGTACTTGTATTCTCCTTTTCTCATTAATAAAATTCATGGTTAATTGGTCAATAAATAAATGAATGAATGAATGAATAAATAACATTACTAGTTCTGTTGCTTATAAAAAAATGACTATCTAGTGTAATTGTTTTGTTTACACTGGATTTATGGGTTGAGGTTTAGGTTCACCAAGTAAAAAGTGGGAAGTAGATGCATCTACACATTGTTTCTTGTTTAGTTGGCAATTCCTTGATGAGATTTCATAGTCTTCATGCACAATCACTTGTCTTGTTAGATGAAGACATCTGTTGACCCTATGACTGGAATGTTAAATTTATAGTATCCTTTTGACCTAGTACTTGTTGAGAGTTTGAATTTTGTTAACAGAAAGGAGACAAATGTGGACTAGTTAATGGTGTTTTTTTGTAACAGGTTTGGAGGCAATGCAACTTCTATCTTGCTTGAATCTAAGCAACAATAAACTTCGTAGTTTTACTGCACTGGAGCCTCTGAAACTTCTCAAGTCTTTAAAGGTGCTAAATATATCCTACAATGAGATCGGTGCACACTCTATTGACACCTCAAGGTATTTGTTCTCTTCTCCTTTGTCTCATACAGTAGGTGACGATTGGAATATTGATGCATACGTCACAGATGGTGTCAAAATGAACTATTGGGAAGCGGCTGTCATTTTTAAGGGCCTGTACTTGACTCAATTAGATGTAGTAGGGAATGCAATAGTTGACGAGAAGTTTAACTTATTTCTGACACACATTCTTCCTAGCCTTGTGTGGCTTGACGGTGATAGAGTATATTAATCTTTGATCTTGTATTTGATAGTTCTGTTTTCCCTTTTTCTTTACCTGCCCTTTTCTTGAATACATGTTTGTCCTTTTCATATTGCTTCTTTACGGAGTTGTAACATATTAATTACAGTTACATGAGGTAACTTATCAGGGAACATTGTATCATTTTTCTGTATGTGGAATGAGTATTGACCATGAAACTAATTTGCATGGACATGGAAACGGGAGTTAGAATTTGATGGAAAAACAGGATTTGCATTAAATTAATCTATATATTTTGATTTTATATCTCTATGGGAAAAGTTCTAAAAGCTCGTCTTTCTTGCTAATTGGTAGTGATTTGTAGGAAAAATAGCATTCGTTAAATTAGCTGTTTGTAAAAGAATCCATGTAACACTGCATGGTTTGCAATGTTTATTAATTTTACCCAGTACTTTCCCAGTCATTGATGGCAGAGGTGTCGTCTTCATTCTATCTTTCTTGATCACAGTCATTTACCCAAGTTATCATTTGGTGATTTTTTTATGGAGTTTTTACATACTTTGTTTATTGGGACTAATAAAGTCCCTTGCTGAAGGGTGGAACTTCCATTCTTTCTACCTACTGCGATGTGAAACCTGGTACTAAAAGAAAGTTTCTGTTCATTGGGAATATCTCCTATACATGTCTGTTAAATTTAGGAGAAGATGTTCCCAATGTGTGACCGGATTCTCATGCTTTTAGAGTGTATGCAGAGTTTTGCTTGCAGGGAAATACCATCGTGTATTTAGTGCCCTCAAATTTGTCCATATATTTGCCATCCAGCAATGAGTATTGGAATTTTATATTTTCAATAATTAACCAGTAGTGGAAATTGAACAGCTACTATGGTACTATGCCAAAAACGGGTAAATTACAGATAGGTATCCTGTATTTTTAGAGGTAGTGATAGATGGGTACCCTGAACTTTCAAATGCAACATTTGAGTATCCTGAACTTCCAGAAATACTGTTTATTTTGAAATCCTTATTTTTCTTCTTAGATTTCATTCTCAAGCCTGATTTATAGCAAATGCGGATCAATCAACAAAGAAGAGAAGGGGTTTCATTCTCGGGTTTAATTTTTCTTATTTTTGAACCCATATTGCCCTTTCTCCACTATGAAATCGTAGTTTTGAGATCTTCATTCTCAGGTTCTTATTTTTGAAATCCTTGTGTAGCTTGAACCTTCAAATGCAACATTGAGTACCTTGAACTCTTGGGAATAGATACCCTAGTTCAAGGGGCTCAAATGTCGCATTTGAAGGTTTAAGGTACCTATTTGTCACTAGCCCCAAAGTATAGGGTACCTATATGTAATTTACACCCCTATGATTTCACTACAGCGAAGAATCATCTAGACGAATGTAATAATGAAGGTGCCATGTGCCAACTGGCTCAGTAAGGTCTCTAGCTGGTTATAGACTAGGGTTGTGGATTTTGGGGGAAGAGCTACCCCCCTCCCTGCCAGTTCTGTAGCCTATGAAACCAAAAAAAAAAAAAAGAAAACGAATGGAAGAATATAGTAAATTAGAGGTTATAATTTTCTTTACATCTATACTACTATTATAAATGTAAATGAGAGGGTGATTTTTATTTGACTAAAACATTCTAATTCTAAATTTGCTCCTTATTCAAATCCTTCTCATTAAGTCTTAAGTATTATCACCCATTATCATTCATTTAATTTTATTCTTGACTAGAATATTCCTATTTTTGAATTTGGTCCTTTTGTAATTGTGAATACTCAAAATGTAATTTGAATTATTACATTTTTCCTTATTCAATTTTATCTCATTAAGTCTTATATTTAGAGTATTAACTCTCATTCTTTCATTGAATCCTACATTAATTAACTATATTAAAGAAAAATAATGTGACAAATAATAATTATTCTTTATTGATATATAAATAAAATACAATTTAAAACTAACCCAAAAATGGAATTGTTTTTCTATCTGATGATGAGTCAACAATTCAACCTTTTAGGTTAAAATGTATAAATCCTTAATGTTATTGTTAAATAATAATAAAAACTAAAAGATGAAAAAGTACACAAAAGTATAAAAAATACAAAAAATATGGACACATCTCTAATACTATATATATCTATCATATTAAACAAAAATAAGTGTTACAAATAAGAATGGTTTATATAGAGATAGAAAATAAATATAAAAAAGTTATAGAAAATTTTGGAAACATTATTCACCGTCATCATCATCACAACAAAATGCAACATGCAAAGTACATATGCACTTACTAGTGCTAGAAGAAAGATTTTTCCCTATGAACCAAAATGTGGGCAGCCATCCTAGCTTGTCTATTTTTATATACAAATTTAATTGAGGAAAAGTTTTTAAGAATATTCAGGATATGTCTAAATTTTCTTAGCCAAGCCAACAAAAATCAAATGAACTTCCCACACATCCTTCAATCGCCACCTTGGAGTCTGAAATAACTACCAGATCCTTCCATCCTTGGGCCATAGAAAAAAGAAGGGCTTTCCGGATTGCACCCAACTTAGCTTCAAGAGTACTAATAACTCCTAAACTACTCCTTGCAGCCACCACAAACGAATTTGTTACCGTCGTGAACATAAAAATAAGAGAAAACCAATTTCATCCTTCAACACACTGCCATCACATTGAATCAAATAAGCTCTTGTTTCCATTAAAGGAATCAAATCAATTCTTTGTTCACGACAAATATCAACGGATTCATTTAAAAGTGGAATATTAGATTGCAGAATTTTATTTATTTGTTTGATAAGTCTTTAAGGGTTGAGGTCCATATTTTCAAAAATTTTCCCACTCCTGCCCTACCAAATGTGATACTAGGCCACCGAGATCTAGCCTATCAGACTAGTCAGTTGAGAAGCACTTAAGACACCAGAAAACACAAGATAAAAAACTTGATGCAAAGAAGACAAATGAACCAAAATTTGATAAAAAAATTAATTACTAACAACCAAATAACTCAAGAAAGGGGGTAGGATATACATAAATGGAAAAGAGATTCTTGATTATCCTGGCAGATCGAACAATTATCTACATGAACCATTGGAAAGCAAGTCATCTTTGTAGGACGAAACCTTTGAGGGTTTTCCACAGGAAAGTTTTTTAACATCGAGGGGACTTAACTTCCACACTTTTTCTTTTTAGTTTTTGAGATAGAGTTGAGTTCTATTCCCCCACTAGATTCCCCTACTCATAAAGGTAATATTTAATTATTTTTTAGTTGAAAACTTCCCATTTATGTTAGAGGTACAAACTATTTTATCAATGCTTCTAGTGAAAATATAGGTTTCTAGTAGGGGTGGCAATTTAACACCCAACCCGTTGAACCCACCCAACCTACCCAACTTGTTCATTTACTTTGTTAGACAGTTTTGTATGCCCTTAGCTTCAATCAGAATGATGTACATTATGAGTTTATTGTAAATGAATAAAAGTATATATTTGATTCATGTTCCCTTGGTATGTTTCTGTGTAATACCCTTAAACTGGACACTTAATGAGACTCGTGTTAGTTTAGAATGTTCACAGCCAGTGGGTCGGTCTGGGGAGACCTATCCTGATAAGGCTGACACTGATGTGCCACCAAGTCAGTTGGGGTGGCCTGTCTCAGCTGCTAGGGTGAGACCCTAGGCACATGCAGTGTAGGATTAATTGAATCTTTGAACTGGACCATATTTCCAGTATTGCCCCAGACTTTGTAGATTAATGGGCAAAACTGGAAAGTTACACCTGACCCCTAGACTCGATTATGATACTACAGTAGGTGTCGGATTGGGCTGTCTTTGATGTACTAATCAGTGAGATCCTTAGCGGGGGTCAAAACCTGGGTATGTTGGGACAGTCTGAAAATTCATCTGAGTGGGTGATCATAGTGACAGGATCAGGCCATTTGTCGGACAAAGGTAATAATCGATGATGCACTCTCACTGATGGAAACCAAGATTGTCGACAGCCGATTTCAATCGTTGAGATTTGTTTTGCAAAGTATATTTTATATGAGATATAAAAGTATATATTATGGTTTCTAAAATGTTTGCAAAATGTTTTAATTCCTGGGATCCATATAAGTAGAGAGTGCAACACTGTTCCTTGCAGCCAAGGGAGATGTTCTCTCTTATCGGGTAGTGTATGATCATTATGGGCTGAGAGGTTGAGTGTAAGACCATTGAGGGTAATACCTGATGGGCTAATCTTGCATCTRYCCAYAGTCCTTGGGTGTTACAAGGTGGCTTGGCCCAGGGACCACTTAGGGTAAGTGTTGGGCCCATAGAGCCCATTTGATGGGTTTCAGGGGGTGCACTGCACATAACAGTGTACTCGACCAGACCTTGTAACAAAGGCTGGGCCGAACCCATGTTGCTGATGTGTAGATCACTGCTTGGGTTCCACGCCATACAAGGAAGCCCAACTGGGCAGCAGATAGGAAGACTAAGTGAGTACATAACCTTAATGGGCCTTAAGCCCATTTCGAATTGGGCTAATTTAATGAGTTAAATATGAGGCGAATTCTGAGATGGATTAGCAGATAGGATAGGGTCTTAACCCTATCCACTCAGAGAGTCCAGATCTGAATGTGATTCGGATCTAGAAACCTTCTAATGAGATTAGGAGAAGGCTGATCTAATATGCAGATAAGATAAGGGTTTATCCTTATCACCTAAATGGATGTCTGATCCAAATCATATTTGGATCAGCAACTCCTAATTGGATTAGGAGCTGATCCTTTAGGGTTACAAAAGAAAGAAGGGGCGACAACCTTTAGCAGAGACATACTCACATCATTTTCAGAGTTGAAATCACAGAAGGAAGAATTAAGCAACCTTGTAGAATTCTTTCTTGCCGCCTACCTTGCCAGTTCGATCTCCAGTTGTGGGAGAAGTCAAGATTTGATCTTGACATCAGTTCTTTGTAGAAGGATTGACAAGAAGCTGTGCTCACATGCCATCCTACTATTTCTTGCGAAGGAATATGTTCTTGGAGAAAGAACACTGCTGATTCTGCTCCATCCTGCACTGCGCCATCTTCAGTGGGAGCAGTCTTTGGATCCTTCCTTGGGCGTGAACATCTCCATTGGGAGATATTACTTCTCCGTATCAAGTATAATTCTCTCCCACTACTTTTGTTCAGATCTGGTTCAGTTTATAGTTCAAGATTGATCATTGAAAATATGATTTTCTAAATAGGGAATTTGATTCCCGGTTGAAAGGGAGAGAAATTTTTTGAAATTCGCCCACCTTATTCCGCAAGATTTGGGCGTCCATACGATGGATCTCTCATCCCTTCATACTTAGCGAGTTGGAAATTGGTTGATGGTCCATTGGGTCAATTTAAATGGGTTGAGTTGGGTCGGGTTATGGATATTCATTGGGTTAATCATTAATGATACAAGTGTGAATTCTTTAGCCATTTTTCTTTATTTTTTTCATTTGTGTGAAAAATTTCTAATTAATGCATTAATTTTCTATTAATTATTGACTAAAATTAGTTTTGTCTTGAGTCAACATAATTCACCCAAATCGACATAAATTCAAATTAAATCAAATGGCCCAATATGGTCCGATTTGATTATAGTGCAAATGTCCCAATTGTACCCAACCCAAATCAACCCAAACAACCCAGGAATCTAGACCTACCCGATTTGAGCCAGTTAGATCCAACTCTAGATCAGATCATTCAAGGCATCCCGACCCAACCCAATTTGGACCAGACCAACTTGATATGAGTTTGGATTGTATGGTCGGCCAATCTTGATTTGGTTTAGGTTGGGCGGAATGGTCCCTTATTTGAACCCATGCCAGCCTAGTCTGGACCGACTTGACCGAAACTGACCCGGTTTGTGTTGACCACCATTGACGGTTTGGACCAAACTTGATCTGTGCCGACCTGGGTCAGTTTAACCCGCTCCAAACCGACCCATTCGAGTAAACCAGTCTGACTCGATTCTAGACAGTATGGGCTAGGTGCGACCCGATCCGTATTGGCTCAGGTCAGTTCAACCTAGTCCAGTCCGAACCCAACCTAATTTGGGGCGGTCTGGTCTAAACCAACACAGCCCGAGTCTGGATGCCATATGACTGAACTGGTCTGATCGGATTGGTCCAAATCGAAACGGTTTAACCACTCTTGATGTGATTAGCCCGAAATCTAATTACATGACCGATTTAAACCTAAGTGGTTCGACCAAACCTGATACCCGGACATAGTCAAATGACTCAATGTGCTTAATTGCTTTTTATTCTCCTTGTAAAAAGAATATACATGTAACATGATTTGAACCTTCACCACGTGTAAAGAACAACCACTATTACCATCAAGCTATGACAAACTTATTTGTTAAATAGGAATTGGTTTTTCCTTTTCAGTACATAAACTAAGTTGATATAAGATTAGTGGGTTGGGTAGTTTAGATTGGCTCAAGGTGGGTTTGGGTTGAACCCAACCCATTTAACTTTATCTAACTAGATCATTAATGGTTAGTGGGTTAGATGGAACCCAACCCAACCCAACCCGCCCAATTGCCACCACTAGTTGTTAGAACCTTAGCACTCCCTTCTTGCTAAAATATATTAGAAATTAGGCGCTCATTTAAATCTCCCAAAGATAGGGAAATTAAATTCATAATCCTCAGGTCTTTGGCATCCATTGAAGGGGGGCCCATTGGGATATTAAAACCTTGACTCGACTTAACCTAGTGGTTATCCCAAATGCTTAACTCTAATTGCACATGACATAGAAACCAATTGACATAGCCAACTCTCCTAACTCATAAAATATCACTTTTCAAATAGGAGAAGCAGTGGTAGGAATTCTCCCAGGGATCCTCTATGTGTTGAAAATATATTTGTTCTTCAATAGCTAAACCCAAAGACTATTGTTCTCATTAAGAAAACATTAGGCTAATTTACCAATTAAGGCTTTATTAATTAAATCCATTCTTCTCGACTCTAAGCGTTCATTTCTTCTAGAGAGACAGATTCTCTCGCAACTAGCCCACTTCAATTTCATCCTACCATCACTCCCATTTTACAAAAAAAAAAAAGCTTCTAAATTTGTTCCATCTTCTCAAGCATATGCTTAGGAAACTTAGTCAATTCATACAATAATATGGGATGGTTTACATAAATGACTGAATCATGGCTTTTTTTTCCCACATAGGACAAAGAGTTGGCCTTCCATTTACTTAGATTGGATTTAAATCTTTGTAAAATGAAATCCAAAGAATCCCTTTTCCTTCTTTTCCAAAGGAGAGGAACACCCAAATAATTGATTCTCTTATCCAACTCAAAGATCTCGAGATAATGTCTAATCATTTGGACTTCCTTAGAAGCAGTTCTTTCATTAAAAAAATTCCAACTTTTGAGCATTCACTCGGAGGCCAGATAAAGTTTGAAATTGATAAAAGTTGTGAAATTACATCATCAACGAGGTACAGGACTTGACTATAGACTTTAATTATATCATCAACAAATAAAATCCCAAGAAAGATCTCTAATCTTTCCCAAACATAATTACATCATCAACAAATAAAAGGTGTAAAATTACTAACACTTGACTATAAACCTTAATTCCCAACAACTTACCCTGATCATTTTCCCTAGCTAATAATCTTGAGAAGCCTTTCATAGCCAACACAAAAAGGTATGGGAAAATAGGATTCCCTTGCCTTATACCCCTTGAAATCTAAAACTGGCCTTTAGGAACCCCATTTATTTGAACCGTAAAGGATGCTGATGAGATGTAAGACCATATCATTTGGCACCATTCATCATAGAATCCCAAAGACTTTAGGACCCACATTAAATAGTCTCAATCTAATGAATCATAAGATTTTGTTATATGTAACTTGATTGCCATTAGGCCCCCCCAGATTTTTTAATATTTCGTGTGGTGAATTAGTTCTTAAGCTATAACAGTATTATTTTGTAATTGCCTACTTAGAACAAAATCTCTCTAAAAAGGAGAGACATTTTTGCAAAAGGAGTTTTAGCCCATTTTCCAATAACTTGGTTATGATTTTATACAATACATTGCAAAGACTAATAGGCCTGAAGTGAATAACCAAACTAGGGTTCTTCACTTTTGGGATGAGAGTAATAAAGGTATAATTAATTCTTTTCACATTTTTTTTTATTTTTAAAAAATTCTAGGACAAATTCAAAAATATCATTACGCATGAGCCCCCAAAATTTTTGATATACAAGGGCTGGTATCCCATCAGGGCCAGGGGCTTTCAAAGGGTCTAAAGACATTACAATCATGGCTGCATTGTCCAAGGCTATAATTATAGACTCAAAGAGGTTTGGAATGCCAACAAAATGTAAATCCCTACGAGATCGAATGTGATCCTCAAAAAAATTTATAAAGACCTTGGTTATGTCATCATGCTCATCAATCCACTCTCCATTTTCGTCTTTAATCCAGGATATTTGATTTCTTTGTCTTCTGAAATTTACAAAATTATGTAAAAATTTAGTGTTTTGATCTCATTCTTTAATCTGACTCTACCTAGACTTTTATCACTAGTTTACTTCCTGTTTTTTTTTTTTTATGGATAAAAATAGATTTTATTAAAGAACAAAATAAGAGTTACACAAAGGGTAGCCTCGATTACCCTTGAAAGCTTAAACATTAAAACTACCCAACTTTACTTTTGCAATTACAATTGAGCCTAGAAATAAGTCTCCTTGTGCACCCCTATTTTGCTAGTTGATCTGCGAAGTTGTTTGTTGATCTTGGGGTCCATTGAAAATCCACTTGCATACCTTCTATAAATCCTAAAGAACCATGGAGCTGTTTCTTTTTGCCTCAACCAACTGATATACTTTTGAGTCTCCTTCAACTATCAATTTTCTCACCCCCATCTCCAATGCTCTCTGTGGCCCAAATACTACTGCTGTCAATTTAGCTGTAATTGAATTCCCTTGCCCACATGGACCTAAATACATTCCAACCACTTCACTCCTTTCATTTTTGAAGACCCCCCTATACCAGATGGGCCCGGGTTCTCCAAATTGCTACCATCAAAATTAAATTTGATAAGCCCATATTCCAGGAGAATCCACCCCCTTGTAGTTCTATTCTTTGAGGAAGGTAGAGCAACAATTATTCTTCAATTCCTTATCAAATCATCATATGAAAAGTCATAGAACAATTTCATAGATTTAATCCAGAAAATCACTTTGGCTGTCACTCATCCTCTACTCCTTTTTCTTCCTTCAAATATCCACAGATTTTTTTACTCCCATAGAGACCATAGCACAGTTGCCCTTGTGCATCTCCACAGTATCCTACCCCTTTTTCTTGTCCAACTAAAGGTAGAAGAATCAAATAAGTTGTCCAAGCTCTCAGGGGTGTTCCACCTACACCCAAAGGGAGAGAAGAACCACTCCCAAACACATTTAGCATAAGGACAAGAAATAAGCAAGTGGTAAGCAGTCACACTAGTTCGAGGAGAGACACCAACCAAGCCCCTCACTCAACAATAAACCACAGGTGTTTCAGCAATAAATCACAAGTGTTAATTACGCAATGGAAGACTCCCAGTTGAAAGCACACATTTTAGGAGGAACATGGCGACATCACACTTCTTTAATTGGGAATGAAGAGCCATAAGATTCAGTAGAAGACAACAATTTAAGGAAAGAAGCACAACCGAATGTATCGGATGGATGAGGGGTCTAGACCCTAGTATCAAGTTTATTGACATCTAGAAGTACCGATCCAACAATTGCAAAAGGTTTGACACTAAATCCAATTGAGAATCCTTAACATTTCTATGAAATCCCAAATCCCACCCATACCTAGAGAGTGAGGGAGAAGGGATTACAAAGTTTGAGATTGTCTTACCCTTGAAGAAAGAAAGAGCATACAAGGAAGGGAAAGACACTATCAAGGGGACTTCCCCTACCCACAAATCTTCCCAAAATCTAATTTTGTTCCCTAAATTGAGATCATACCTGATATGAGTGGGAAATTTGGAAGGTGCTTTTGGATTGCTTTCCATGGTGATGCACTTGAAGCCCTACTAGAGGTTCTAGCATCCCAACAATTCTTTGAGAGCCCATGAATGTTGGCTATCACCCTGTGCCACAACCTATCTACCTCCCTAGAAAACCTCCACAACCATTTTCCTAAAAGAGCCACATTTTTCTCTTTCAACTTCCCTAAACTCAGTCCACCACATTCCTTCCTCTTACACACAACTTCCCATCTTATTAAATGGTCGTTCTTAGCCTTTCCTGGTTCTCAAAGAAAATTCCTCATCATCTTCTCTAACCTTTTTGTAATGGCCATAGGCATGCTAAAGATTGAGAGATAATAGACAGGGAGGTTTGATAAAGTAGACTTGCTAGTGTGATTCTTCCTCCCAAAGAGATATAATTCATTTTCCACTCTACTAACTTCCTTTGAAATCTCTTCACTACTGGGGTCCAAAAATCATGGAATCTAGGACTTACACCTAATGGGAGTCCTAAATACTTTAAAGGCCAATCACTTGTTAAGCACCCCAATTCTCCTGCCCACATCTCAATCACATTTTGCTCTAGATTAACCCCAACCACCACACTTTTGTTTAGGTTAATCTTTAAATTTGTTACTTTCTCAAACATATTAACTTTGTTAAATTCCTGGCTTCATTTCCTTCATCTTCACAAAAGATTACTGTATCATCTACAAATTGTAAATGGGTTACCACTACCTTGCCTCATCCTACCCTCCATCCTTTTATTCATCTGCTTTGAAAATCAATCTACTAAACACCTCTGCTATGATAGTAAAGAGAAAGGGAGATGATAGGTCACCTTGCCTAACTCCTCTTAAGGCCTCAAAAAAACCCTTTACTACCCCATTCACTAGCACAAAGAAATGGCTAGTCTATAAACACCCCTCATCCATTTACACCATCTCTCACCAAACCCACATCTTCTCATTACTTCAATAAAAAAACCCTAACATACCATATAATAAGCTTTCTCTAAGTCCAACTTGCACACTATTCCTTTTTTCCCTGAGCTTCTAAAATCTTCCACACATTCATTAGCCAATAAAAGCTGATATGAGATTTGCCTCTCTTAAATAAATCCCCTTGTTGAGAGACTATTGTGGGAAGAACCATTTTAACCCGACATGATAGGACCTTAGACAAAATCTTGTATTGACTTGTCACCAAATTGATAAATCTAAAATCCTTAGGGCAACAAGCACCATACTACTTAGGAATTAAATCTATGAAAGTGGCATTCACCCCCTACTAACAAAACCCTTACGATAAAATTCCTCAAACACTTTAATTAGGTCTCCCTTAATCCACTCCCAACAGTCCTAGTAAAAAGCCATGGTGAATCTATCCGGGCTAGGAGCCTTTGACCTATCAAAGGAAAAGACAACTTCCTTTACTTCTTCTTCCACAAAATACTTCTCTAAATCCCTACTTAATTTAGAATCCAAAAAAGGCCACTCCATTCCCTCTATCTCCCACCTTCCATAAGTAGGCTTTCTGTACATTGATTTGAAATGATCCTCTAATGCTTTTGCAATATCATTTTGTTGTGTCACAGTTACATCATCTAATTCCAAAAAAGATATGAAATTATTTCTTCTCCTCCCATTTTCCATCTAGTGGAAATATTATGTATTCCTATCACCTTCCTTAATCCATTTTACTCTCGATTTTTCCTTACAGGCCACTTCCTCTCCCATCAGAGTAGTTTGTTAATATTTTTTTAGCATTTTCTTTCCTCCCTCTCCCCCTCTTCTAATTGTCCTTGCTTCTCTTTTCTAGCAATCTCATTATTTGTTTATTAGGCTTGATTTACACTCCTCAATTCTCCCAAAATTACTAATGTTCCACTCTCTTATTCTTTCTTTTAGATTCTTGAGTTTTCTATGAAACTTTACTCCTTCCCATTGAGCCCAAGTGTCATCTGTCTCCCACCACTCTCTGATCTTTTGCATGAAATCAGGTACAATAATCCACACGTTCTCAAATTTGAAAGGCTTAGGTCCTCCCCCATTTGATTCTTAAAAGATACAAATTGGCTGATGATCCGAAGTAAGCCTAGGCAAGGTTCTTCCTGACACATTTTCCCGGTGATTCTCCCACTCCTGAGATAACAAAAATCTATCAAGTTTTGAACAAGTAGGTTCTCCTAGAAGTTTTGTCTAGGTAAACCTGAACTATCCTATCAAGACTTCCTTAGGCTCAAAGGTATCTATGAAGTTGTTAAACCTCCTCATACTAGTAATGACCCTTTGCCTTGGATTGTTGGACTCAGTGGTCTACCTAATCACATTAAAATCCCCTCCCAAGCACCACAGACCTTTCCATAAACCTCTTATATCAGCCAACTCCTCCCACTTCCATTTCTTTCCCTATATGAAGTAGGCCCATATATGTTGGTTAGTACCCAAACAAAGTTATCCCTTACATTCCTCGGTTTGATAGATACAGAATAACTTCCTTCTAACTCCTCTAAGAAATTAACCGAATCTTCATCCCATAGGGTAATCAAACTTCCGGATGCACCCCAAGAAGGTAACTTTGCCCACCCAATTCCCCTACTTTTCCAAATACTTCTTAATCACCTCCTATCAAAGTCCTGTAACTTTGATTCTTGAACCAACACCACCTCTGGCTTTTCTTTATTAATTACCTCATTTATTATTCTTCTTTTATTGGCACTCCCCAATCTCCTAATGTTTCAACTTAAAATCTTCATTCCTAAAGTCTTAAGCTAGACCTGGTTCTTACCCTTCCTATTTACCACTCTTCCTCCTCCCATTCCTCCTTTTTTTTTTTTTTTCATTTCCCCCCTTTCCCCTTTGGTTTCTCAGACTCCTTCACTTTTCTATCTCCTTCTCTTCTTTCTCTTGTCTTTCCCTCCCTTAGGCTCTTATCTTTTGAATGGGTTTTGATTTTTAAGCCCATCTTCTTTGCCTATTTCTTTAAAGGAAGATCTTCATCTGCTTTATCTACCCCATCCTTCTCACTCCTATGTTCTATACCCTGCATTTGGCCCTTCCTTGTTTCCGTTGATCCTTCCATTTTTGATTTCCACCACTCTTCCACCTTCCTCAGTTGCTTTCCTCTCCCCACTTCCTAAGCCTTCGATAATAACCTCTGCACCCAAGGGCTCTTTCAAGTTCTAGTAGACTGGATGATCCTTTACAGGAATAACAGTTTCATCATTAGTAACCAAAACCGAAAGCACAGACGTACTTTGAGGACATTGTAAGTTACTGGGAGGAACACTCGACAAAAAAGGAAGAGCTTTTGTGGGTACATTGATTTGGTTGGTTTCTAATGCGCACTACTGAGTTGGAGATAAAATTGGTGTCACACCCTTATTTGATATTTCTATGTTCTTTTCCTGGATTGACCCTAACCTTGTTGAAATTTCATGCCCCCGCCTTTATGAATGTTCTACTATTCTCTTCCTTGAAAACAGGTTGTCACCCTGAGTCTTTGGTTCTTTGTTATTAGATCCCTGACCATTCAATCGTATTGTGTCCCTTTGATATTCGATGTTTAGACTGAGTAGGCCTTCCAACATGCAGTCCTCTGAGTCCAAAACTGGTGGAGATGCCTAATTTTGAGCACTACCTATACTCGACTCATCGTCCAAAAAGGACCATTCCTCATCCATCTCAGAATTGCTCTAGTACACCTCGCTATCTTCCCCTTGCCTTTGTCTCTTTCTATAAAATCTTGGGTTTGGATGCTCGGTCAAGAATCGAGGCCACTGCTACCACTGCAAGCTCCCTTTCCTTTGCCCCTCAATTCTGTTTTTTGCTCCTAGGGACAATGACAGACCTTGCAAATTGTCTATCATTGCACATCCCTATTTAATCTCACATGTTCACTAATTGAACCACATGCCTCTTGCTTTAAAACCTCCCGGGCTGGTCTATTACTTATAAGTTGGCCAAATGGCTCACTACTCACCGGTTTTAAGTGACTATCATTGTCCCTCAATTCAAGCCTTTTTAAACTGAGCTTCCCATTTTGACTAAAGCTTGCTCTACTTATTTCATTAATTGAAAATTCCTTCCTTTTTTGGATATTTGGCACCTTTAATCTAGCCTCCCCTCTTCCATTTTTTAATGTATTGACCATGTGTACCTCTACGTGTCACTCCTTTGTGGCTGCTCATGTGACCCATCCCACCACATCACCGTCTTCAACCTTTGCTCTCCCACTCTAGAACATTGCTTCCACCTTTAAAGTGATCCAGGTTTTGCTCCAAACTCCTTCTACCAGCAAATCCAAGAAGCGAGGGGCTGCTTCTGATTTAACTCCCGTCATTCTCAAGTTTGCTGCCCTCAAATTTAGTTTCTTGAAGGATATAAGGACTCCTCCCAATGCCCTTGTAATCTTCACAAAGATGGGATTCCTCCAAATATTGAAAGGTAATCCTAGGAGTTTCAACCATATGCATCCTCCATCCAATACCTTCGTATTGCATGACGGGCACCAATTTTCTATTGTTACTAAGCCTTCCTTCATTTGAACCAAGGTGAAATCTAGCGCTACATCCCCCACATCTAGTGTGGCTCTTTTCTCGTCAAATGGAATAAGTAATGCCATTTTTTCAAGGTTTTGTATACTTCCTCCAGAATCCCCTTCCAGTCTTTTACCCCTTGCTTGGCTGATATAACCTTCTTCTGCTCTCACTCTCCTTTCTCACCATTAATCCCCAATTTCGGTACCAACAAACATGAAGCTACTGATACTGTATCCTCTACCTCACTCATTTTCCACCCCTAATTTCTCCATTCTTTTCACTTATTCTTTCTTCACTCCTTCATTTTTCTTCTCCGCCCTCGCATCGGTTACATTTTCCTTTTCTTCATTCCTTTTCCTCTACTCCAATTTCTTACTCCCACTTGGTATAACTCATCTGCTATTCTTGTCCACCCTTCCAACTTCCTTCCTTATGGTATGATTATCATTTGTCTCCTACATTTTGCAAACCTCTACATCATACTTACATACCATCCTCTATCATTTCTCCTTTGTACTACAGTGAATTCTTTGTTTATAGTTTTCAACTAGCTTTTCCATTCCGATTGCCAATTCACTTACTTAGCTCCATTCTGCTTCGCCTACCAGATACACTGTTGCTCTTCTTCCTTCTCTTATCTTCACAGCAACCTCCTTTTGGTGGATGAGCTCTTCTAGTAACAGTTCTTTCGCTTCCACTTCATTGTTGGCGATAACTCCATCTTCCTTAGTTTAGTTCTTGTTGAAGAACTAATTTCTCTATAGATCTTGAATCAAAACGTGGTCCTCTCAATTCAGAGGTATAGATTCTATTTTTAGGAGTCTATCATTTACCCTATTCAATTTAGACTCAAAGTTTCCGAAGATTTCCCTTTTCAACCTCCTTAAATGTTTCTTGATTAAGTTCCATTTATCACTTATTTTAAAGTTAGAATAACTTTGAAAATTTGCATCCCATCCCTCTTTTATAATCTTTACGTAATCCTCCTCCAAAAGCCAGCTTTGAAAAAATATGAAAAGAATGGGATTTGAAGCATAAGACCCATTTACAATCATCTTTATTGATTTATGATTTGACCCCCATCTTGGCCCTACCACACCTTGGACAGTTCTAAAAAGACTAAGAAATTCCATGGACCCAAACCTTTTTGACCATTTTCCCAAATAAAATCACCCCCTTCCCCAAATTTCAAAAAGATGCAAACAATTAACAAATTGCACGAAATTTATAGCTAGAATAAAATTATCCTCATTTTTTGTCCTCCTATTGACATCATCGGTCTCAATTCCCAAATCATATTTAAAATTCCCAATAAAAGCACACAATATATTACATGTTAGACAATGTATGCCCTTAGCTCCAATCAGATTGATGTACTTGATGACATTTATTGTAAATGAATAAAAGTACATAATTGATTCATGTGTTTTGGTATGTTTCTATGTAATACCCTTAAATTGGACAATTATGAGACTTGTATTGGTTTAGAATCTTCACAACTGTTGGATAGATCTGGGGAGATTTATCCTAGCAAGGTTGAAACTGATGTGCCACCAAGTTGGTTGGGGTGACTTGTCTCAACTGCTAGGGTAAGACCTTAGAGACAGATGGGCAAAACTGAAATGTTACACTTGATTCCTAAACTCGATTATGGTACTGCACTACGTGTCGGATTGGGCTGTCTTTGATATGCCAATCAGTGAGATCTTTAAAGGGGGTCAAAACTTGGGTATATTGGGACAGTCCGAAAATTCATCTGAGTGGGTGATCATAGTGACAGGATCAGCCCCTTTGTTGGACAAAGTGAATGATCGGGGATACACTCTCTCTGTTGGAAACCTAAACTGTCGGCAGTTGATTTTAAACGTTGAAATTTGTTTTTTGCAAAATATATTTATATAGAGATATACATATATATTATGGTTTCAAAATGTTTGCAAAAGGTTTTAATTCCCATGATCTATGTGAGTAGAGAGTGTAGTACTGTTCATTGCAGTCGAGGGAGAGGTCCTCTCTTGTCGGGCAATGTTTGATCATTATGGGCTGAGAGGTTAAGTGTAAGACCATTGAGGGTGATACCTGATGGGCTAATCTTGCATCTTCCCACAGTCCTTAGGTTTTCATAAGGTGACTGGATCAAATGACCATTTAGTGTAAATGTAGGGCCCATTAAGAGCCCATGGTGATGGACTCAGGGGTTCACTATCTCCTACAATGAATTTGGCTAGGCCTTGTAACAAAGGCTGGGCTGAACCGATGTGGCTGATGTGTAGATCGATGTAAGGGTCCCATGCCATACAAAAAGAGCCAACTAGGCAACAGGTTAAAGGTGTAAGTGAGAACATAGGCTTAATGGGCCGAAAGCCCAATTCGAACTAGGCTTAAATTGGTTAATTAAAAGGAGGCAAGATCTGATTTATAATCTGATTAGGATTAGCTGAAAGGGTAAGATAAGTCTTATCCATTTAAGAGTCTAGATCCAAATATCAGATTTGGATTAAGAAACTCTCTCATAATTAGATTAGGAGGCTGATCCAAAGAAGACTATAAATAGGGGGCAGATTCCTTAGTTTCAACACACAACAATCTGTATAATTCTCTCATTGTTCTTGCTATCCCTACTCAGTTCGAGCTCCACCTATGGAACTGATCAAGAAGAGTTCTAGATATTGTTTATTGGTTGAAGAAACAATCTGAAGTCGTGATCACCAGCCATTTACTCCATTCTTACTGAAGAATTCGGTTCTTGCTGAAGAGCTGTTATGCTGATCCTGCTTCACTACGCACTGTGTCATCTTCAGTGGAAGCGGGTTTTGGTTTTCTCTTTGGGCGTGAACACCTTCATTGGGAGTTACTGCTACTTCGTATCAGGTATATCCCTCTCCTCCCTCTGGTTTCAGATGTGGTCTGGTTTTGTTTCAAGAATGATCATTGAAAATACAGTTTTCTAACATAGAGAATGCGATTCTTAGACGGAAGAGAAATTTTTGAAATTTTGCCCGACCTTCTTGTAGGATTCGGCCATCCATATGATGGATCTCTCATTCCTTCATTACATAGATTCAAATTACATAAAACATCAAAAATTCTGACCAAAATTTTACTTTCTTTCTTTTATCTGGTTCAACATAGATACAAGCATGCAACCATTATTTGTTAGGAGGAAATGATTTAATTTTAGAAGAATGTATCTTTTATTTACATGAATGACATCTGCCACTAGATTATTTTTTCCAAATTAAAAGTAAGCCCCTGACAAACCTTCTAACGACACAACAGTAGCATTGGGGTGCTTTAGTTTCTTTTGAATTTCACACATTTTGGTATCTGCTAGTTTAGTTTTAGAAAGAAAAGTAAAATCAAGAGTCTTTTTCGACTATATTTTGCATAAAATTTTTCTTACATGTCCCCTATAGTTCCAAGCAAAGATAGATAAAACTTCCTTAAAATTTGTTTTTTGAACAACAAGAATGTACTTGGGGGTTTTAAACCACATTTTGATTACCTTTTCCCTGAGTCGACTAAGAGGATGGCGAACCACGAGCCTTACTTGATTCCCCACTTTCTCTGTACAAAAGCCACTTCAGCCACTTGAAGTAATCATCGGTTTCTCAACTATACTCTCTCCATCCACCATCTCTGTAGGTTCTTCTCTAGTTATCAAAGGAATTTCCAAGTTTTGCTACCTCTCTTGCTCCAAACATAATTGTCAGCTTTCTAAACCTACTACTAATGGACCCTAATCATCTCCAAATTGTCTTCTTGGACGTTAAGGTCTTCGCACCAATAAGCTTTCAAAGCTAGGTCCTAATCAAATATCGGGTTCTCTTGACCTAGGTTCCAAAATTGGATTGCCCATCACTTCCCTTAAGAGGTTGTAATTTGATCCGATCTCCTAGCATTTAATGTTGACAAGAAAGGCGCATGTATAGCCTCCACCCTAGAAGTATTAGAAGCTCTTCCAAGTTGTCTCCAAATCCACTCTACCTCTACAAAAAACATGACTCATGATTAAGGTCATCCCCCAAACCTAATCTGTCCTCACTACTCCTTGGACTTTTACACAGCTTACAACTTTCATCGTAYTGTGCTCTCCAAAGAGCAACTCTTCTCAAAATCTCAAAAGGTGCTGAGTTGGATCCTATTCCATTCTAAAGATTCTTGTGGTTCCGATGGATCCAGCTACAGGAGAACCAGGAACGGAGAACTTCCCCCCCCCCTTCCGCCCAACTCTTTGGTCTTAAGAATGCTGGTTTTAAGAATGAGTGATTGCCCTTCTCCGACCCTTCTCGACTGCCTTCCCTCATTTAAATCCACCGAGCTTGACAAACTCCCCATTTCCCAATGTCTACTTGACTCAGATCTAAGGATCTACAAGAGTTCTCCTCCTGTTGTGTTCTTTGGTCTTTCATATACTCTTGAGAACTTGGATTATTCCACTCATTACACCATTTTTTTATCTACTTTCAACCATGGCACATGATTGTGCATAGGTCCAGAAGTATAGTAAGCCTATATATCTCTAAGGGCCGAAATACCAAAGTTGCATCTATGGAAAATTTGGCCAATCCTACCACATGAAAAACAAGCACCAAGCAAATTTTCATATCTCTAACAAGCTCACACTATTGGGATCATGAAACAACCAACTTTTGGAGGACTCTCAATATCAATTTCTAAAGCTTCTACAACTCTACAATCTAGGAAGGAGGTTCCTATCTATTGTCCTCTCTCTAGGGTAACTAACTCAAAAGGAAGATTATGGACTTGCATCCACACCCCCACCCTAGTTATTCTAGAGCCTCGTTGGTCTCTCCTTCCTGCCACTCATTAACAACAACCATTTGTCATAGATAGACCTGTTCATGGGCCGGGCCGGGCCGGGCTTGGGCTGGGCTTTCATTTGTCACTAATGAAAATATACTAGGCCCGAGCCCGAGCCCGGCCCGACCAACGGGCCTATAACTTGGGCCCGAGCCCGGCCCTGGTAAAAAGCCCAAAACCCGAGCTCGAGCCCAAAGCCCGACCTAATTGAAAAAAAAAACAATTTTCCCTATTCAAATTAGAATTAAAAATTCAGATAGTATTTTTTCCTACAAGATGGTATTTTTCCCTTCCTTTTATATTTTAAAACACAATTTTACATTCTTAAATCAAAAAAATTATTCAAATGGACATAATCACATAACTAATTTTAAGTTTAATATTAGGTCGGGTCGGGCCGGTCTATTTTGACAAAACCCGAGCCCGGCTCGAATTTATTGTGGGTCGGGATTTTTGGCCCGAATTTAATCTCGCGGGCCTATAAGCATGTTCAAGCCCGTCCGGGGGTCGGGCCGGGCTGGGCTGGCCCATCGGGCCACCCGGCCCATGAACAGGTCTAGTCATAGATAAGCTAGGGACTATTATCCCTCACATTGTCATAATATACTTGATATCAAAACCTAAACTCGTAATAGTCCCTCCGCATGGTTGAATATGGAGACTATTCTCATTGATTGCTCAACTACCATAAGCCCTATTTGTAATGTCCTACAAAGGTAATGCCGTCATAGGAAAAATTCTTCCTATCATGCACAACTTCCAAACACTTTGGACTTCTTCTATTATATTTGAAGTAGAGTTGAAAAATCTACCCCTGGGTTTTGGTTCTCTTGCATTATTTGGACAAAGGTTGAGTTTAGGTCTTGAACCCCCCACTACTCACATTTTGATCACTTCCTGAAGCCATGCAACCAAAGAAAAGAGAAAACAACAAGAGCAAGACAAAAAATAAGGAACACTAAGAGATAAACAACCCCATAAAGTGTGGAAAGCATGGTTTTGAAAACCAGACTGGACCAGGCAGTCAGACAATTCGACCCGAGAACTAGTCAAGTCTTTGGGTCTGATTTTTCTCTGAATTGTAAATTCTCAAAAACAAAAAAAACGTTGAAATGGTCAAAGAACCACTAACCTGGGTGGTCAAACTGCAAAACCGTTCGACCTGGGCATTTGTCCGTGGTTATGTTTTATATTTTACTATAATTAAAAAAATAATAATAATTAAAAATTCCCTATGAGTCCCAAATCTAATTGGGGCTAGAGTTTTATCAAACGAAAATGGTTTTCAATCTTTCTTTCTAAATTTCTGTTGCTCTAACCTTCGATGACTTACAACAACCTACGACAAGCTACGATGACCCATGGTGACTGATGATCGATAGTATTATTCTTTGATTCTCTCTATTTCTCGATTGATCCATCAACCATTTGAGGTCCCATCTACCTCAGACCTCCGACCTCCGACGAAATTCAAGGACCTATGACAACCTACATTGACCTATGGCGATCGGTGGTTTTGCAGCGGTGACATATAGACCACAACGATGACATACAGATTGGTGGCTTTGGAATTTTTTCTCCTCTGCCGATGAGTCTTTAGTTGCAATGGTGGTTTTAATTCCCCTTTCTCTGTGATTGTCACACCATCACACCACTATTACAGGAAGCTGTGAAGGTATAATATACTCAATTTTCTGTATTTGTTGCATTATTTATATATAGTTTTTCATATGATGTTTTTTTCTGATTTTTTTCTTGTATTTATTTAATTTTTATGATATTTTTTATTATTTATAAATATTTTTTTTTGTTTTTACTTTATTTATGATGTTATGGGTCAAACCATTCGATTCAGATGGTTGAACTGATGAACTGGAAAATGATGGCCAGAATGGTCCCGTTTTCGATTCGGTTTTTAAAACCTTGGTAGAAAGCATACAGAGAGATAAACAAAAACAAACCAGAAAAACAAGATACAAGGAAGCCACAACCTCTCCAATGGCCAATGCAATTGAGACTTGTACAACACAGCCAAAACAAGGCAGTTAGTAGTCGAACAAGACTACAATCCATTTAAAATATTGATGAGAAAAGACAAACAAAGATAGAAGAGAAGTAGGAGAGAAGAGAAGAGAAAGAGAGGAGAATAAGAACCTGAAGGTTGGGTTCAGAAAAGAAAGTGAGAAAGCTAGCAATTGTCGCCTCTCTACTTATATTTATATTCATATCCAAATAAATGTAAAAGGACTGAATTACCTTTATTGCTTACATGGCAAAAAAAAAAACAAATTAATAATATAAGTCTGAAATAACTACTAACTAACAAACTGAAAAAACTAACATAACTACTAACTGTACAGACACAGTGGAGACCACATCAGTGTTCTCTACACCCCATTCAAGTTGGGAATACATATTTGTCATTCCCAACTTGCGAAGGTCTGCCTCTAACTTCTTCCTTGAAACAGCCTTGGTGAGAAGATTTGCAAGTTGCATGTCGGAGGTGATATATGGAAGACATACTTCTTGAGATGCAACCCTTTCTCTGATAAAATGTCTATCTACTTCAATATGCTTAGTTCTATTGTGTTGTACTGGATTATGAACTATATTAATAGTAGCCTGATTATCACAATACAACATTAAGGGCTTTTTATAAGCAATACCCAACTCCTCAAATAGGGATCTCAACCATAGGATTTCAGCCATATCATTAGCCATGGACCTATACTCAGCTTCAGCACTCGAACGAGAAACAACATTTTGTTTCTTACTCCTCTAGAAGACAAGATTACCTCCTACAAAAGCACAATATCCAGAGGTAGATCTTTTATCATTTACACACCCTTCCCAATCAGCATCTATGTAAACTTCTATCTTCATGTGATCATTATTCTTGAACAAAACACCTCTGCTAGGGCACCTTTTCAAATATGCCAATATCCTTTCAACTGCAAGTAGGTGGGTAGTTCTAGGAGAGTGCATATACTAACTAACAACACTAACTGCATAACTGATGTCTGGTCGTGTGAGACAAAGATAGAGAAGTTTTCCAACTAGCCATTGGAACATAGCTTTATCCTCAAGAGGCTCTCCACCTTCTGCACTGATCTTGTGGTTTTTGTCCAATAGGTGTGTCAGCAGGCTTCACACCCAACTTTCCAGTTTCTTCCAACAAGTCAAAAACATACTTTCTTTGAGAAACAAAAGTTCCATGCTTGGACCTAGCTACTTCAATACCCAAGAAGTATCATACCTCTTCCAGATCTTTGACCTCAAATTCTTGATGAAGGGGTTGCTTAAAGGTCTCAATTTCACTGTTATCATTCCCCGTTATTACAATGGCATCCACATATACAACAAGCAAGGTTAAGGAAGAATCCACTTTCTTGATAAACAATGTGTGGTCTGATTGGGCTTGTACATAACCAAACTTTTCAAGGGCTTGTTTGAATCTATCAAACCAAGCTCTAGGAGACTGCTTTAGTCCATACAAGGCTTTGTTCAGCCAGCAAACCTTCTTTCTTGTTTCTGCACCATAAAATCCAGGAGGTAACTGCATGTAAGCCTCTTCCTGTAAGTCCCCATTAAGGAAGGTGATGCTACTCAATTCGGGGTGGTGCATGAACTGAGGAAAGCAACCAGATGGTCCTTGATGGCAAGGCGGGGCCGAGCTACAAGGACGAGGTTGCTCTTCAAGACCTGTGATCAAGGAAGTAGGAGTGCCTGGTCCGAAGTGTTGTGCGGTTGCATAGCTCGGTAGAGAGCCAAGGTGTTGAACTGAGCTTCTAGGTCCGTCTTCCTGGTGGGGCCGAGGAACGGCTCTGATTCCAAGTGGAAGTCAAGCTTCTATGTTGTGGTGATGCTCGGCCTTGGTGCATCAAGCTTTGGAGTTGGGCCTGAATTTCGGAGTTGAGGCCGCTGTAATGCTCGGCCATGATGTGTCAAGCTTCTGAAGTTAGGGCTTAGCTCGGCCGAATGTCGATGAAAGGATTTTTGCTGTCGGCCGAAGGCCGAGCTCTAGAATCGAGCTGTCGAATTGAGGCCGTTGCGATGCTCGACTGTGGCTTGCCAATCTTTGAAGTTGAGAGCCTCGCTAGTGCTGAGCTATTATGATGCTTGGTTGTGGTCTACTGAGCTTCAAAATTGGGGGCTTCGCAGGTGTTGAGTTATTGTGATGCTCAGTTGTGGTTTGTCGAGCTTCAAAGTTGAGGGTATGCTCTTCAATTGAGGAACTTTTACTTGAAATTTTAGGATCCGAGCATCACTCCCCCAGTTTTGAAGTCGAAGAATGGGATGCTTGGCTGGGACAGAGTGAGGCCTCCTTTGCTATTGGGTGCCCCGAGGAAATCAGGGGAATTGGTTGACCCAGTGGGCTTGGGTGAACCTCAAGCACCTGCATTGGTGGTTGAACCATTGCCGTAGGGTGGACCGGAGCAATTAATGCCCTAGTTGTTGCTTGTCAAGATCGTCGCATCGATTTCTAAGGCTTTGCGCATGCGATAATAGTCGCATTGATTGGTCTTCCCGAGCTTTGTCAAGGCAGCGCTTGATCTTTACCATAGATCTGGCATTGGTTCACGTTCCTGTAGGCTATAAGAAGGGGTGAAGGGGCATTTCCCCTTTGCCATTTGTGAGAGGAGTTGTTGGGATAGCTCGATGGGGTGTTGTCAACGTTACTTGGCGCTTTATTTTTATTCCTCGGCTTTAAGCTCGGTAATATGTCTTCCTCATCTCCCCATTCTTCTTTTGCTTCTAGATCTTCTGGTTCTAGTGGGTCCAATTATGAGTCTGAGGTTGAGGAGGCCGAGGTTGGTACCTCGAGTGTAGAAGCCAAGCTTCCACTGCGGGCTGGTCACCGGTTTGGGACCACACCCTGTGCATTGGACCTCGAGGATATGGCTCGGATTCGAGCTATGTATGACATCCCTGAGGACTTTCAAGTGAGGTTCCTGCAATAGGGTGAGATGGCCACCGGTGCTAGGCCCGACGAACTTTGTGTGTACGAAGGGGTTTCCAAGGTACTTGCATGGTTCTGAGTACTATCGGTGCAGTTGATGTCGAACTCCTTTAGGTTTTTGGTCGGCCTTCTGTCCTACTGCACCGTCTGTGATATCGAGTTGACCCTGGGTATGGTGAGCTTCCTTCTTCAGCTCAAACCTCACTAACAGGGCTATTACTATTTCTTGACTAGGAAGAACGTCAAAGTGCTGGTCGGGGCTCCTTCCTCTGTGAAGCATTGGAAGGATACTTTCTTCCTTGTCCACTGTTCTAGGGGCCTCCCCTTCCCAGCCGTGCTACAAGAGCCAAGAATGAGAGTGCCCCAACCTTAATGGTCGGCGCTTACTTGGGAGGAAAGGTCGGCTCTGATCATGATCCATGAGATAGACGTAATTGTGTATACATGCTCGGAGATGCTGATGCTCAACGGGCTGATGCGTAGGGAGGCTGGTCTGTCCATTTTGTTGCTTTATCTTCTTGTACTTTCTTTGCTTCTTTGTTCTTGTACTTGTTGCCGTGCTTCCGTGATATAGGTGTAGAAATGGCAAATGAAGAGGAGATCATATGCCTGGCGTAGGAGAATCGCCAAAGGCAGAACCAGGCTGGCACGGTACCGCAGGTCCGAGCTGAGGTAGTTCCTCCCCCGAGTCTTCTGAGAGGGAACCTCGCCGGTAGAAGAGAGCTTGACGATGGGGAACAGGGACGTCATGGTCGTGGAACTCGGGGAAGCTCGCCAAACAGCTTTCCCTACGCAAGTTGAGGTGGGGAGCAGTAGCACGAACATCCATGTGCCGCGCTAGATAGTTCATAGTCGAGACGGGCTAGAGACTCCCGGAGTTCCCGAGCAGCTGCTCCACAAAATGGTGATGGCCTACATCACTGAAGAGGCCAGGAGTATTGGGAGCAGCACATTAGAGTGCTCGCTCATCCGGGCTGCGGCTCAGGTAAGCTCATACTTAAGTGCCTTCATTGTTTTAAGTGTGTTTCCTCGTGCTAACATTGCTTCTGGTGTCCGCAAAATGCATGCTCGACCATTGCTATGGTTGATCACCTTCGTGAGTTGCGGCGGTGGTACGAGAGGGAGCATTCCACGTACTTGCAACTGAAGGCACAATTGGCTGAGCTTCAAGTGGCTAGGGAGCAGTCTGCTGCATTGGAGAAGGAGGTGGCCGACCAAGTAGAGTTGGTCTGTGGCTTGAAGCATGAGATCACCGAACTCAAGGAAGAGGAGGGAACGACTAAAGCAAGAGGCCACCGAGGAGGCAGTGACGCGGTATAAGAACTCAGTAGAACTTCGGCAGGACATGGATCAGTATGCTTCAGCTTCCTACGAAGCAGGTTTTAATGTCTTCTAGCAGAGAGCGTTGTGCCACTGGCCCGAGCTAGCCAATGTTGCGCAGACTTGGGAAGCCTATGACGATGAAACACCCCCGACCTTGGATGAGCTTGTTGGGGAGGAAGGTGGAGGCGGCGACGCTGATGAAGATGGGGATGACGAGGCTGCCAACTTCCCTTCTGTGGATTGAACTATCATGGGTCCCTTCTTTTTCTTTTTGTTGCTCTTGTAATGGCTCGGTATGCCGAGCTTTTGCCTAATGTAGTGGTTGCTCTAACTTAATGAAATTTTCTTGTTCCAAACTTGGTAAAGCGGGACTGCATTCCGAGCTCTCGTCTTTGGGATGCTCAGATTTCAGTCTCGGAAGCCTTTGGGGCCCTTTGAGGGCTAGTCGTTCTGGCCGACTTAGACGGTAGGCGAGTGGAGTTTGGTTGACCGTCCTCAGGCCTTGAAGGGTGGGGGCATTCTTCTCCACTTTAGGCTCAGGCCATTCGAAGGTCAACTAAATCAAGTAGGTCGGCGATGCGCTACCGAGCTTTGCATTGTGAGCTCAGGCCATTCGGAGGACAGCTGAGACAAGTAGGTCAGTAATACACTACTGAGTTGTGCATTGTGGGCTCAGGCCATTCAGAGGTCAGCTGAGTCAAGTCAGTCGGTAATACGCTGTCGAGCTGTGTGTTGTGGGCTCAGGCCATTCGGGGGTCAGCCGAGTCAATGAGTTATACTGAGCTACACATGTGTGGTCGTGTAGCTCGGTCATGTAGCGCGGTCGTGTAGCGCGGTCGTGTAGCTCGGTCGTGTAGCTCGGTCGTATAGTGGCATGTGTGTTTTGTGTGGTGTGCACGCATGTGGTGTGTTGGGTGCTCAACGTTTTGCTTGAACAAGGTGCCCTTTATTAATACTGAGTTATTGGTAGTACATCCAAAGGTTTCCTGTGTTCCAACTCCTCAATATTGGTTGGCCATCTAGGTCTTCGAGCTTGTAGGTGCTCGGACCAAGAACCTTGGTGGCTCTATATGACCCTTCCCAGTTTGGTCCAAGCTTTACTTCTCCGAGCGCGGGCATTATGACTTTGAAGAGGATGAGGTTGTTAGACAGTGTATGCCCTTAGCTCCAATCAAATTGATGTACTTGATGAAATTTATTGTAAATGAATAAAAGTACATAATTGATTCATGTGTTTTGGTATGTTTCTATGTAATACCCTTAAACTGGACACTTATGAGACTCATGTTAGTTTAGAATCTCCACAGCCATTGGATAGACCTGGGGATATTTATCCTGCCAAGTCTGACACTGATGTACCGCCAAGTTGGTTGGGATGGCTTGTCTCAGTTGTCAAGGTGAGACCTGAGGTACTTGCAGTGTGGGTTTTCTTGAAACCCTAAACAAGACCAAAATTCTAGTATTGCCCTGGACCTTGGATATAGATGGGTAAAACTAGAATGTTACATCTGACCCCTAGACTTGATTATGGTACTACACTAGGTGTCGGATTGGGCTGTCTTTGATATGCCAACCAGGGAGATCCTTAGAGGGGGTCAAAACCTAGGTATGTTGGAACAGTCCGAGAATTCATCTGAGTGGGTGATCATAGTGACAAGATCAACCCCTTTGTGGGACAAAGTGAATGGTTGGGGATGCACTCTCTTTGATGGAAACGTAATCTGTCGACAGTTGATTTCAATCGTTGAAATTTGTTTTTGCAAAATATATTTTATAAAGACATATATATATATATATATATATATATTATGGTTTCAAAATGTTTGCAAAAGGTTTTAATTCTCAGGATCCATGTGAGTAGAGAGTGCAACATTGTTCCTTGCAGCCGAGGGAGAGGTCATCTCTTGTCGGGCAGTGTTTGATCATTATGGGCTGAGAGGTTAAATGTAAGACCATTGAGGGTAATACCTGATGGGCTAATCTTGCATTTGTCCACAGTCCTTGGGTTTTCATAAGGTGGATGGACCCAAGGACCATTTAGTGTAAATGTTGGGCCCATTAAGAGTCCATAGTGATGGACTCAAGGGTTCATTGTCTCCTACAGTGAATTCGGCTAGTCCTTGTAACAAAGGCTAGGCCAAACCCATGTGGCTGATGTGTAGATCAATGTTTGGGTCCCACGCCATACTAAGAGAGCCAACTAAGGTTAAGAGGTTAAGCGAGCACATAAACTTAATGGGCCTAAAGCTCAATTCGAACTGGGCTTAAGTTAGTTAATTAAAATGAGGTAAGATAGGATTTATAATCTGATTAGGATTAGCTGAAGGATAATATAAGTCTTATATATTCAAGAGTCCATATCCAAATAACAAATTTGGATTAAGGAACTCTCTCCTAATTGGATTAAGAGTTCTTCCCTATTCTTGCAGCCCCTACCCAATTCGATCTCCACTTGTGGGAGTGAACAAGAATTGTTCTTGATATTGCTTCTTGGTGAAAGAAGCAATCTGAAGTCGCACTCACTAGCCCTCTACTCCATTCTTGCTGAAGAATTTGGTTCTTGCCGAAGAGTCGTCCTGCTGATCCTGCTTCACTACACGCTGTGTCATTTTCAATGGAAGCAGGTTTTGGTTTTCTCCTTGGGTGTGAACACCTTCACTAGGAGTTACTATTACTTCGTATCAAGTATATCCCTCTCCTCCCTTTTGGTTTCAGATCTGGTCCGGTTTGGTTCTAGATTGATCATTGAAAATGCAGTTTTCTAAAATAGGGAATGTGATTCCCAAATGGGAGAGATAAATTTTTGAAATTTCGCCCAACCTTCCTGTAGGGTCCGGCCATCCATATGATGGATCTCTCATCCCTTTAGTGGTATCAGAGCCAGGTTCAAATCTTGAACCAAATAAAACCAGATCTGGATTTAGAACTGTTCCTAGTTTAGTGGTATTAGAGCCAGGTTCTCATCCCTTTAGCGTTTTTTCTAGGAAATTGGTTCCTAGTTTTGGGCGATTGATCTGAAATTAAATATTTTATTTTCTCTAATATATTTAGAACTGTTCTATTTATATTTCTTGAAAATTAGGCTGTTCGTATGGTGGAGATCGAATTCTTTTATTGGCGCAAGAAATCTACACACCTACTGATTTATTCTATTCATTCTTGGTTTGTAAATACTTTTTTTTTAATTTTTAGACAGGATGTATAGGATTTGATTTTGATGTAATATTAATAGAAAGAATTAGGTTTTCTCTATTTTATTTCATGGAAGATGAAGCTGGTTCGCGTAGAGGAGAAGACTTGTGCAGATAAGAAATCTGCGATTTGCGAATTGTAGTAATGGAAACTGCAATATGCAAAATAATTTCTTATTTTCAAGGTTGCAGCCTTACGAACAGACCCCTCTTGTGTTTGCTTGCTGATTCTTCAATGCCATTTATCAGTTATTTAATTTCAGATCATCTTCTTGAATCGAATCTTTAATTAAACATCAAACCCTAGATTCATTCAAACTAGATTGGACCAAAATGGTTGGGCCGAATCTGTGGTTCAATGGAGGCTGTTCTCAGCCCTAAAATTTCCTTCATGGGCCAAGGGATTGATGATTAATTGCAAGGTCCAATTCAACCCACATCTGTAAAACCCAGTTTTAATCTGTTAAAACTGCTTTAGCCCCAATTTAGCATAAATGCTATATGGGCCGAACTTCTCTTTGTAGTTCAACCCGTATACCTAGATAATATTAATTGGCAATATTATGGAATTAAATGGATTTTATTTATGGGTTTAATAGTTATTTAGTTGATTGGATCAATTATGGATTTCATGCATGTGATGTATGGATGTGTGATGTGCTACGTCCATGGGCCATAAGCACTTGGACCATGCTGATTCGATAGTGGCTCTTTCGCACAACATGGCTGATTGCATATCATTTCCATGGTATCCTTAAGATCATTGGATGATCTCCCTACATGATGGGCCCCACATCAACTTCCTCCCCAAGAGGAACCGTGCGGAACCCTAACCGTTTAGGGCCCATCTAAATCTAGCTTTATGAAAGTCAATGGGAGCCACTTTGTTTTTTACCTAAATAAAACTATGGCGTAATTATTTGTTCCCTCTTGAAAAATATAAGTGCATGTGATAGTGAGATTCATATGATGAATTCTCTAAAGGGAGATGCACCATAAAATTGGGCTATCCATTTGTTGTTGGATGTGTTGGATTATTTCATAAGATGATAGGGGCGTCATAGACCGATGTGGGAGGAGCCTATCCTAAAATAGAATACTCTTTCATGGTACCTTGGCATTCATGAATATGATGGGCAAGTTCTTAGTAGACAAAAAGGTTTAACCTAAAATGGCAATGAACCTTGTCTGATAGAGGCCAAAGGGAAAGCTCATTTGATGAGTGGATATGATCATTCACAAAAGGTGTTGGAGTTATGTAGTTGAAACAGTTGGCTCCATGCACTGTATGTGGTTTCTCACATTTCCAGAGACATAGTTCGCAGTCTCCATCACTGAGATAGGAAGGGAAATCTCAGAGATGAATAAATGGAAATGGAACATAAATTAAAAGCCATATCTATGTAGAAAACATGAATCAATCCAAGATGTGAACTAATAATCTGCCTTGCCTTTTATCATAAATGGCAAATGGACACTCTCCAAGCTATTGGATGATAACAAACTTAAGGGCCCAAATTATGCTGATTGGTAACATAACCTTATGTTGATATTAACGTCCAAGAAAATGGACAAGTTTGCTAAGAACCCTGCTCCGGATCGTCTGGATGATAGGGCTTCTGAGGCATGTAGGAAGGATTATCAAGAATGGGAAGATAAGAATTCCCTTGCTCGGTGCTACATTATAGCCTCCCTCGACAATCCAATACAGAGACAATTCGATCAGATCGAAGTGTTCAAGAATATCCTGGATAGTCTAAGGATAATGTATGAAGAGCATAATCGTTCCACTCGTTAAAAGGTCTTGAAGTTGTTCATGACTGCAAAAATGACCGAGAGCCAGATGGTTCATGACCATTGTCTCAAGATGATGGGTTACATTACTAAACTAGAGGCACTCAGGTCAGGGCTAGATCATGTCACCTAGGTTGATGCCATCCTAAATTCTTTGCCTCCCTCATTCAATCAATTTATCATGAATTACAACATGAATAAGCTAAATGTTAGCCTTCAGGAACTCAGCAATATGTTGCAGAGGGCTGAAGAACTGATCAAGAAGGATAAACCGATAGCCATGCTTGTTGAAAGTGGAAATTCGGGTAAAAAGAAGAAAAGGGCAAAGAAAAAGCCTCAGAAGAAGACTAGCAAACCAAAAGAGCAAAAGAAGGACAAAGCATCGGATGCCTGTCACTTTTGCAAACAGACCAACCACTAGAAGAGGAAATGTCCTCAATATCTGGAGACTAAGATGCAAGGTAATTTTGAATCTTTTATCATAGAGACCAATTTGTTGGTCACTTCTGCTTCCTAGTGTATTGACTCTAGGGCTTCAACTCATGTGTGTAATTCACTACAGGGGTTCAAGATAAGCAAAAGACTGAGTGATAGAGAAGTGATACTCTACTTGGGGACTTCTGCAATAGTTGCAGCTACAGCCATAGGTACTGTAGAATTAGTTTTCAGAGAAGGAATTATTGTACTAAAAGATTGTCTTTTCGTACCTAATTTAAGAAGAAATTTGATTTTTGTCTAAAAAATGTGCATGGATGGTTATTCTATCTTATTTAGTAATGTGATTATTATTAAACAGAAAAACAAATTCCTTGCATACGGAGAACTTGAGAACAGTCTCTATGTTCTTCATCCTTCTCTAGAAACAAACATTACCGAAACTACATCAGAAATAATCCCCAAGAAGAGAACTCGTGATACGGTTAATCCTACATGTCTGTGGCATTACCGGCTTGGCCACATCGGTGTTGACCGAATCACAAGGTTGGTAAAGGATGGTCCTTTGGATTTTCTAATTGTAGAAGATCTTCCAACCTGTGAACCTTGCCTTTAGGGTAAGATGACAAAGCGACCATTTACGAGAAATCCTAAAAGATCTACAGGCACACTTGATCTATTACAAACTGATGAATGTGGTCCCATGAATGTTAGGACACGTAACCAACACGTTTATTTCATAACCTTTACCAATGACTATTCTCGGAATGGTTACGTGTACCTAATGAAACATAAGTCTAAATCCTTTGAAAAGTTCAATGAGTTCAGACAAGAAGTTGAGAAATAGTTAGGGAGAGAAATTAAGACCCTTTAATCAGATCAAAATGGCAAGTATCTCTCTGACGAATTCAGGGACTACTTAAACTAAAATGGGATTGTATCACAACTGGCTCCTCTAGCTACACCACAATTAAACGGTGTGTCAGAGAGGAGAAACCAGACTTTATTAGATATGGTCCGATCACTTCTCGTCCATTCAGAATTACCCACATCCTTTTGCGGTTTCGCGTTAGAGACCGTGATATACGTGCTGAACTGGGTTCCAACCAAATCCATTCCTAATACTCCATATGAGCTATGGACCGGTAAGAAACCAAGTATGAGACACTTGAAGATTTGAGGTTGTCCAACACATGTTAAAAGAACTAGTGCGGACAAATTGGAATCCAAGACTAGCCATTACCTATTTGTATGTTACCCCAAAGGCTTTGTAGGTTACTTGTTCTATGATTCAAAAGAGCAAAAGGTGTTTTGTAGTCATAATGCCTACTTCCTAGAGGAAGATTACATCTTGGATAATCATCACCAGGAAGTTGTTCTTGATGAGGAGAGCCTAGAGGTAGTGGAAGATGTCCCACCAGCTCCAGAAAATAACCAACCTAGAAGATCTACCCGGGTTTCCAGGCCTCCAGTTCGTTACGGCTATGACCAAGAAAGTTACTTGGTGGAAACCACAACCAGTGAGGAGGATCCCATGACTTATTCGGAAGCTATGTTGAACATAGATTCCTTGAAGTGGATAGATGCCATGAGAGCTGAGATGGACTCAATGGAGACCAATGGAGTCTGGACTCTAGTAGATCCGCCCCCTGGGGTAAAGGCAATTGGTTGCAAATGGAACTATAAGAGGAAAAAGGGTCCCGGTGGTAAAGTTGATACCTACAAGGCTCGTCTTGTGGCGAAAGGGTACACTTAGAAATAGGGAATCGATTATGAGGAAACCTTTTCGCCTGTGGTCATGCTTAAATCCATTAGGATACTACTAGCTATAGCAGCATACCATGACTACGAGATTTGGCAAATGGATGTCAAAACTGCGTTCCTGGTATGTAAACTTAACCGATCCATATATGGACTTAAGCAAGCTTCTAGGAGTTGGAACATCCGGTTTGACTCTACCGTTAAATAGTTTGACTTTGAGCAAAATCCAGATGAGCCCTGTGTTTATAGGAAGACAGTGGGAGATAATGTTACATTCTTGGTTCTGTATATAGATGGCAATCTACTCATTGGGAATGATGTAGGAATGTTAACTACGGTGAAAGTGTGGCTTTCACAGCAATTCTCCAAGAAAAATCTTAGAGAAGCCTCTTACATATTGGGTCTCTGGCTCTATAGAGATAGATCGAAGAAGATAATAGGATTATCCCAATCTGCTTACATTGATAGGATTGTCAAAAGATATAGTATGAGAACTCCAAGAAAGGAAATGTTTCTTTCAGACATGGAGTCACTCTCTCCAAGGGTATGTCTCCCAAGACTCCCAAAGAGATTGAGGGCATGAAAGAGATCCCTATGCCTCATCCATAGGGAGCATCATGTATGTCATGCTGTGTACTCGTCCTGACATTTCTCAGGCAGTGAGTGTGGTAAGCAGATACCAATATAACCCAGGGCAGGAGCATTGGACTGCTGTGAAAAACATACTAAACTACCTTTGAAGGACAAAAGAATTTTGCCTAGTATTCGATGGTAATTCACTATAGATCCAGAGTTATACTGATGTCGATTTCCAGTTGGATCCAGATGATAGAAAGTCTACATCTAGTTATATCTTCATGATAGGATCATGTGTTGCATCTTTTTTCATCGTCGGCCAGAAGTAGCCTTTCCGGAGTGCCTTGTGTGCCAGTGTGCGTGTGCTGGGATGGTCTCCACAAATACCTTCATGGATCTCCCTGAGGACGTAGTTTGCTTCGGATGGGGAGAGGCATTTCAGGTAGGGGAGAGTGTGTTAGCAGCGGTAGAGCTGACCCTGGATAAGGCAATACTAGGCTGATCTATGCTAGAGCTTCTTCGCTTCTGCCCAATCTTCTAGAAGTGTGCCTTTTCAGAGGTACTGTGCTATGGGGTCCATCCAGGATGGGTCATGTTGTACCAGGAGGATGAGGAGAGTTGTCTATGCGATGCTCGGCTGGGCTAGAGTGTCCAACCGTGCTATCTTGCTGAGGTCGGTTTTCGGGGAGTTGGCTAACTTAGGTAGTGCATCGGCTCGTATGTTCTTGGCTCGAGGAATCTGCTGGATGTTGAAGTGCTCAAGTCGGTGGATGAGCTCCTGCACCTTCTATAGATAACTTGCCCAGTGATCAAGGCCTCATACTCAGCTTCATTGTTGGATGCTTTAAACTCGAACCTGAGGGCATGCTCTAACACCATGTCATCTGGGCCGAGGAGAATAAGGCCATCTCCGCTGCCTTGCTGATTGGATGAGCCATCCACGTGCAGGGTCCATACATGCGGCGATGGGGCAGGATCCTCGATGGTGAATGTGCATTTAGAAATGAAGTCGGCTAAGGACTGTGCTTTGATTGCGGGCCAGGGTGCGTATTTGAAGTCGAACTCACTTAGCTCTATGTTCCATTTGATCAAGCGGTCAGATGCTTCCAGTCTTTGGAGAACTTGCTTAAGCGGCTGGTCGGTGAGCACTCGAATACTATGGAACTGAAAGTATGGCCTGAGCTTTCTAGCCGAGGTGACCAGAGCCAGAGCAGTTTTCTCCAAGTTGGAGTACCGGGTTTCCGCTGCACTAAGGACTTTGCTGGTGTAGTAGATTGGCCTTTGTACACGGTCTTCCTCCTTGACCAATACCGAGCTGACAACCTCATCCCTGACCAAGAGGTAGAGCAATGGTTCTTCCCCTGGGCTCAGCTTGGTGAGGAGAGGCGGCGAGCTTAACTACCACTTCAGTTCTTGAAAGGACCGTTCACATTCTTCGGTCCATTAGAAGTCCTACGTTCGTTTGAGGGCTTTGAAGAAGCATAGACACCGGTCTACGGATTTGGACATGAACCTATTGAGGGCGGATATTCTACCAGTGAGTCGTTCGGGATGCATTCAGATCTGATTGTACCTTGAGAAGGCATCCATAAAGCTCAAGAGTTCATGGCCCGCCGTTGCGTCGACAAGTTGGTCGATCCTTGGTAGAGGAAAGTTGTCTTTGGGGCAGGCTTTGTTTAGGTCAGTGAAGTCGGTGCATATCCTCCACTTTTCATTGGCTTTTCTCACCATTACCATGTTGGTCAACCAATCGGGGTACATGACCTCCCGAATGAAGCCAGCGTCGACTAACTTTTGTACCTCATTTGCAATCACTTGCCACCGTTCTGTTGTGAAGCTCCTCTTCCTCTGCTTGATAGGTCGGTAGCGGGGGTCGGCGTTCAAACGGTGTGATGACTTCGGGGTCGACCCCTGACATATTTTTCGCCGACCAGGCAAATACGTCAGTGTGATCCTTTAGTAGTTGTACAAGCTCTTCCTGGAGGCAGTCATCTAGGAGAGAACAAACCTGGATTGTCCTTTCGGGGTCTTCTTTGTTGAGCGGCACCTGGATGAGGTCTTCGATAGGTTGGCCGCATTGTGCTCTCACTTTGTCCCTTAGGTCATAATTTTTTTCAATCAATATTTCCGCGACTGAGCGTGGTCCTCGATAGGAGAGCAAGTAGCACTGTCGTGCAGTTCTTTGGTCTCCGTGTGCTACCCCTATGCCATATACGGTGGGGAATTTCACGGTGAGATGGAATGTGGAGACCGTAGCCTGTAGAGCATTAAGGGTCAGCCTATCGAGGATGGCATTGTACGAAGAGGGGCAACGAACCGCAATGAAGTCTACCATGGACGTCGCAGTAATGTCACTGTCTCCAATTAGTAGGGGGAGGGTTATTCTCCCAATGGGTAGGAGGGACTCCCTAGAGAATGTTAGACAGTTTTGTATGCCCTTAGCTTCAATCAGAATGATGTACTTTATGAGTTTATTGTAAATGAATAAAAGTGCATATTTGATTCAT
>NW_010729083.1:9494969-9519370 GCF_000365185.1 Nelumbo nucifera | reverse complement strand
CAAGTTATCTCTAATCTTGCATCCAATTCAGTTCTTGAATAGTATATCTAAATTCCTAGAGTCTCTCTCAAGCACTCTAGGAATTCCAAGCTTTAGATCCATTCGCCCAATCTGAATTCTCTTTCAAGCAATTCAGATCTTGCAATCTCATATATGAGAATTCAGATATGAGTTTTGAAGGTTAATTGGCCGAATTAATCTACAATAACACCCTTATTCAAGAAACTTCAAGTACAATTAATAATCATTCGAATGAATAAAAAAGAATTTAATTGCTGAACTGAAATACATCAAGAAAGAATGGAAGAAGGAAAAAGAATAAAGAAAATATAACAAAGAAACTGAATTCAAATTAAAGGAGAATGAAACTACAGTTGAATTATTACAAAGGATCTCTAAATCACAAACCCCCAATTTTGAATTCACCTTCTCTTCTTGCTTGCTTGACTTGAACTTCCTTCAGCCCTTTTTCTTCTTCTTCCTTGCGCCTAGCCTTCTTCTCTTCTCTTCTCTCAAAGTGGCCGAACCTCTAAGAGTGGGAGAGCCTTCATCTCAAGCAATTAAACACCTCTCCCCCCTTCTAGAGGCCTCCTTATATATTTTTTCAAGGGAGCTTTTGCCCCTTCTTGAAGCCTCTAGAATGGGGTGTATTACACCCCTTTCTTGAACTTTCTAGAGCTCTCTTGAAAGCCTTCTAAGGGCTGCTATTAGGGCTACACTTAGGCTCTCTCTTAGTACATGATAGTTATGCTTTGAGCTGCTCTTTTGGGCTGAGAATGGGCCTTTTTTGCTGGGCCAAATTCTACTTTTGGCTAAGCTTTCTTTTCTTGGGTTTTCTCAAGGAATCCACTTGCTATTCTTGGGCCGAAGTGCTCTCTCTTGCTTCCACAACCGGGCAGGGCTGAATTTGGTCTTTTTGAACATTCTTTCCTTGCCTTTTTCCTTCCTTTTCTTGGATTAATTACCCCTGAAACTTATTCTTAGCATTAAGCTAAATTAAGGCAAAAATTAAAAAAAAAAAACGGCATAAAAATCCATGCTAAAGTCCTAAAAAATTATAGATAAATTGTAGGTTCATCATTCACATACTAGGTCTTTCTTAGCTTTCTTCTTCACATCCTTCTCCTTATCACCCCCAGACTTGGGTCTATCTGCTGTCAAGGCTGATTCGAAGGGTTGATGCTGCAACACAACCTTTATCCTATTTTCTTCATTGTGCACTAGGGAGTAGGCTTGTGGTAGAGTCATACTTTCTCTTGTCAACAACTATTGTCTCACAATATCATATTTGGAATTCAGACCAGCTAGGAACTCAAATACTTTATTAGTTTCAACTTGATTTCTATAAGTCAGTGCATCTTTCTGACTCTCCCACTCAATTGTTTCAAGATGGTCAATTTCATGCCACAGGGATTTCAAGGTTGAAAAATAAACAGAAACCTATTTCTCTCATTGCTTGAGATTTTTAACCTCACATTTTAGCTCATAAGCCCTAGCAACATTAAGGGGCTGATAGTAGGTTTCCTTCATAACATCTCATATTTCCTTAGCTGTTTTGGCCCACAAGTAGTTTCGGTTGATATGTGGCTGCATAGAGTTGCACAGCCATGTCATTGCCAAATAATTCTCCTGAACCCACTTAGCATAAGTAGGGTCCTCCTTAGTTGGTTCATTCACATCCTCTAACAAAAAATTCAGTTTTCCTCAACCCCCAATGGCCATCATGGCTAATTGGGCCCATTTTAAGTAGTTTGATCCACCAAACTTAACAGTTGTAATTTGAAAAGTGTTCTCAGTCATATTACCTAAACCACCAGTCCCAAAAACACTTTACCCTTGGTTCTTAAACTCCATTCTAGATTAAGAGTTGATTAAAAAATGCTTTTAAATCACTATAAAAGGAAAACTCTACTGAAAAATTGATAACAGTCGACCTAGGGTGATGATTTAGGTTTAGTAGTTACCCAAAAACAAATAACATCTCTTCTAGACCTTCCAAAGAGCAAGAAAGAGCCAACTACTACCCTAGAATTAATATCAGACCTGGGTTTTAGGTTTTCCTCTCAAAAACCCTAAAAATAGGTGAAAATGAAGAGATTTTTCCAGCCGCACCTCTTTGAATAAACAAAGATGGCCTATTGAATATCAATCTCAAAGAAAAAAAAAACTTACTTTATGAAGAGTAGAATGCCAAATTGCTGTTGACCTCAAGAAAAGAAGGAACTTGCTTAGAAAAATTGATTGCTACCTTCAATCTTCAATCTTGACCAACCAACTTCTGTCGACACCTTCAATATTGATCAAAGAACCAGAAAAAATCTGATTGGCACCTCCAATCTTGATCAAAGAACTAATCTTGATCACTCAATTCTTCTCTGATTCTTCCTGATTACAAGGGGCACTCTCCAATCTTTGGATAGTTGCTAAAGACTTCTTGTAACCTCCAAGAATTAGCTGAAGGAAAGATCTTTCTAAACTTCCAGGCAAGAGGAGGGGTTCCTACTTGTAGTTCGCCAAAGCCACTACTACCACCTCTAGAATCGGATTCCAACAATTTTAATTCAGTTTTAGATTTAACTTTTGTTCTTTAATTTCCAGTTTGATTTTTTCCTTCCTGCAAATTTACTTTTATTCAGTTTAATTTTTGCTTTGTTTCTTTTTTGTAGATCTGGAATTCGGCCAGGTAAGACGGAAAGCCTAGCTCGAGAAGTTCAAGGGTCAAATGAGAAATCCAGAGACTGCTACTTCTGATCGGATTACAGACTTTTTTATTTAATTTCTTTTATTTATGTATTTATGTTATTTATTTATTTTTATGCACTTTTCACTTTCAATAGTGTTCAAATTTTATTTTTAATGAATTCCAATTTAATTAATTAAATTTTTGTGATTCTACAACTTTCCTTTGTGTTTTTTTATCCGGATTAAAGTTTGTAATGATTTTTCCCTCGCTTCCCTGTGGATATGACCCGTTCTCACCATTTATTGTGTTTGTAATTGTTATAAGAAATGGAGAAATTTATAAATATTAAAACTGGTGTTCCGAAGTGGTTAACGACACGCTTCCGGACACACCAAGTTTTTGGCGCCATTGTCGAGGAAGCAACGGAGAAAAATTTTTTATTTGCTTTGATTGTATCTATTTCATTATTTTTTTTATTTTCGTTTGATTACTTGATCTGTTATCTCATTTTAATTCTTGTTTCTCTTTGATTTTGCAGGGCAACCAGAGCACTGCGGGACTACGGATGAGAAGAGAAGAGAAGAATTAATTGGATTGTGTTTCGGGTGTAGTCGTCCCATTTTATTTTTGGTTTTTTTATTTTTATTTTTGAACTCTTTTTTTTGGTAGAGTAGTGATCTTTGAATTTTTAATTAATAGTTTTATAGTTCCAATTTATTTTTTTAGTATTATTTTTCTTTCGTTTTGTTTCTAGATCTATTTTCTTATTTATTTTAATTTCTTGTTCGATTTTTTGTTTTTTTATTTTCAGATAAAACAATTGGTTATTTTATTTTATTTTTTTATTGTCACAAAATCATTTTTCTATTTTATTTTCGGTTTCACCTTTTGAGTAGCTATTTTTTTCTCTTGTTAGAATTTATTTTTGGTAGTTGTTAATTCTTTATAGCACAATTATTTTTTTTATATTCTGTTTGCAATAATTATTTGTTGTTTTATTTAATTTCCTTTTTTTAGTTATTTAATTGAATAATTAATTGCTAAATAGGAAATTGTTTAAATTTTGAATTTGAATTTAGATTTCAAATATGAATTTAAATTTTAATTTTAATTCGAATCTAAATTTGAATTTGAATTTGAATTTCAAATTTCAAAATTTAAATCTTAAATTTTGAATTTCAAAAAAAAAATAATATAAAAATAAAAATAAATAAACAAATTTTAATTAATATTTCAAAAGTTTTGCATTTGCATTCCAACATTTAGGGTTTGATATTCTAGAACATGCATCATATAGCTTTTTTTAATTGCTGAAATTATTTTGTTAGTTGTGAATGTGTTAGGTTTTCTTTTTATTTTAATTGCTTCTTTTGCTTAGTTTGTTTTATTATTTTATGTTAAATTGCTGAATTGCATATTAGAAATAATTGTTCATGCATTGTAATTAGTTTCATTTGCTTTGTTTATTTAGTTTTTTTTTTTCGTTAATCCATTAAAGGGCAAATTAACTTAAATAAGATAAGGTGGAGATTTCATCACCCTTCGTTGGCCCAAAAACCACCATCCTTTCATATGTGGTTCACCCTAAACCCTAATTTAAAATTTGGATAGCAAGATCCTTTAGGGATCCTCACATTTGGTTTGAAAGTGTGCTGAATTTTAGGGAAACTTGTGATTACTTTCCATAACCGATGGTTGGTGTCTAAGGAAAGAGGTTAAACGGCTAAACCTAAGTGGGTTTTGTGGTTACTTAATTAGGTCCTTTGTGAGAGCAAAGGAAGTGGTGTAATTCCAAGTGAACCTAAGAGGATTCACATTGGTTGGACCACTAGTTTAGGAAACCCTAGGTCAGCCTTAGGTCATGTGGTTGATTTGCTTGCATTTTTTTAAATTTAAAAATTTAAATTTCAGGAATTTAAATTTTAAAATATGAATTTGAATTTAAATTTCAAATTTCAAAAAAAGAGAAAAATAAAATAAAAAATTTCAAATTTAAGTTTAGATTTCAAAATTTAAATTTCAAATTTCAAAAGGAAGAAAAAGGGACTTCTGAGTTGTATGTTGGGAAGGAGATCTCTAAGGAGAGAAACAGTAAAACCCATACCCGAGATAGAGAGATACCTCCATCACCAACAACGCAACCAAATGGACGGAATCAATAATGCTCAACCTAGAAAGCTAAAGGAGTATTTCACTCCAACCCAGTGTAACCCTTCATCCTACATACAGTTGCTAAACACCCAAGCCTTGCAGGATGAGATTATGTCAAGTACAATCCAGATGCTCCCCTCTTTCTATGGGAACCCGAGTGAGGACCCATAAAAACACATAGACGAGTTTCTGAAATTTATTCACACTATAAGGATCCAGAACTTCAATGATGATGCCCTTAGATTAACTCTTTTCCCCTTCTCCTTGAAAGACAAGGCCAAGCACTAGTTGGGAACCATAGGGAGACTTATTAGAACTTGGGCAAAAATGTAACAAGAATTCCTTAGAAATTTCTACCCTATAGGACGAACCAACACCATGAGAAGAATCATCACTGGATTCACCCAAACACCGGGTGAACAAATTCACGAGTCTTGGGAGAGAATGAAAGAGTTGATGAGAAAATGCCAACACCATTTCCTAGTGGCAAATTGTCCAAGGCTTCTATGAAGGTTTGACTGATCAATACAGGCAAATGGTAGATGCGTCCTGTGGGGGGGCATTTATGAGTAAAAGTGAGGATGAAGTGTATGCTCTTTTTGAAACCTTGAGTGAGAACTCCATCAATAATGCAACCTTGTATATCTATGAAAGGTTGGTGGGACCCTCAAAGGGGGAAAGGCTCTATGAAGTCAGGAATAATATAGAGCCTAAGGCAAGAATGGACTTGAATGCCATCTCTAGAAAATTGGACAAGGTAGATCTTCTAGCCCAAAAGCTTGATCAATTTTTTACCTTTAACCAACAATCGGGCCCATCTACACCCTATCCCAAAGTGTGCTCCATTTGTGCCAGCCTGACCAACCAGGTTGATGACTGTCCCATGGCGGCCCAATTTCTGTCGTTTATCCAAGAACTGGTTCAAGAAGCCTAGAGTTTTTTGAGGCCCAACAATGAACAATTCTCAAATACTTACAACCCTGGGTGGAGAAATCACCCTAACTTTTCTTGGAGGACACATTAACCCAAATCATAGTCCCAGCAGTATCATCATCCATCTAACTCCATGGCCCAGCAATTTCAAAGGCCACAAGTACAGAGTCAATTCCAGCAGGTGTATCCTAGGAACCAGCTGGTCCAACCGTATCAAGTTTACCCACAACCTCCTCAAACCCGTATAGTATATGACCAATTCATGCAGCTTCAGTAACTAATCCTAAATCAACAGCAGTCCACTACCAGACTAGAAAGCTAAATAGGACAGATAGTCGAAGCCAATGCGAGGAGAGAAGTAGGGCAATTACCGAGTCAACCTATTACAAACCCTAGGAATCAGCTACCGAGTCTTGCTCCACAACAAATTCAACCACCTCCTAAGAACCCTCAGTTTGAAAATGCCAAAGCTGTTACAACCTTAAGGAGTGGGAGGATTTTAGAAGACCCATATGAGAAAAAGAAAGTCGAAGAAAAAGAAATGGAGCAGGAAGACCCTAAGTTTGGGGAGCGGGGGGAAGAAGAAGGAAAGGAAACATTACAAAAAGAGCCTATAGTGAACCAACCTGTGGTCCCCTTTCCAACCGCACTCACAGTCGGGTCATTGCAAAAGAAGAAAGAGATGTGCAACGAGGAGATCAGGGAATTATTCAAACAAGTCTATATTAACATCCCTCTCCTCGATGTGATCCAACATATCTTGACCTATGCCAAGTTTCTAAAAGAGTTGTGCACTCAAAAAATGAAGCCACGATCAGCCCCACAAAAAGTGATGCTCTCGATAGATGTTAGTGCGGTCCTCCTGAACCAACTTCCTTGAAAAATGAAAGACTCGGGTGCTCCTCTCATAAGTTGTGTCATCTCTGGAATCACCTTCGATCAGGCCCTATTGGATCTTGGGGCCAATGTAAATCTGCTTCCATCCATCATCTATGAAAGGTTCAGGATCAGCAAGTTAAAACCTACACAGGTAATTCTGCAACTCGCTGATCGATAAGTCAAAACTCCTCAAGGAGTTATCGAGGATGTCATTGTTAAGATAGAGGACTGTTATTTTCCACTAGATTATGTTATCCTAGACATGACACCAACTGAGGAACTGAACCATAACCCGATAATCTTAGGACGGCCATTTCTAGCAACAACCAATGCAAATATCAACTGTAAATCGGGAGAAATGGACATTTCATTTGGGGAGCAAAAAGTCCGGTTAAATGTTTTTAATGCCTCTATGTATCCAAACCTAGGGGAATATGAATGCAAGGTGGATATAGTAAACGATCTTTTAGATGCCCTGCCTACCCCTTGGTTAGCCCAATTTGAGCCTTGTCTGTGGGAGGAAGAAAGTAAGCTTGAGAGTCTGGATGAAAGATGTGTATGAATGTGTCTGGCTGAAGATGTTAAACTTAGCGCTTGTTGGGAGGCAACTCAACGTAGTTTTTAATGTTTCTGCTTTTAGGATTAGAGTTTTTCTTTTCTTGATTCGAGGCCAATTGGCAACCCTTGAACCCCTTGGGAAAACCCTCTTGATTATTCTCTTTGGCCCAAGTCCCTCTACAACATTCTAGTCATGCCATTGGGGACAATGGCACTTAAGTTGGGGGTGAGGAAAGAGAGAGAGAGAGAAAAATAAAAAATAAAAAAAGAGAAGTTAAGCCTTTAAATATGTAGAATTAAAATTTCACTGAAAAAAATTTAAAATTTTTCCATTAAAAGAGATTCCCAAATAGAAAAAGTTGAGGAAACTGATAAAAGAATATTGAATTTTGTAGAAATTGATAGCAAGTGATAAGAGTTAAAATTGGTCTTATTTGAATATTTTCGAAACCATTTAGAAATTGGAAAATACTTTCAAGTTTGCCCTTAACAAGATAAGAAGAGAAAAGATTGAGAAATTAGACAAAAATTCTTTAAATTGTTAGAGACATTGGACTATCCTAAACAGTGTTTCTGCAAAAAAGAAGAGAATAAAAGGTCAATAGACACCCTAGACTTAGTAACTGAGTCTCTTCACCTAAGTTAAGTGTCGAGATTTGCGTCAAACGGAAAAAGGGAATGCCAAAGACACTTACCTAACACTTAGTAACTGAGTCTCTTCACCTAAGGCAAGTGTCGAGATTTGCGTCAAACGGTGGAAGGTAGCAATAAAAATAAGTGTGCATATCAAGTTCAGGGGTAAAAATCCACTGTTAGAAATGATAACAAGAAGACCTGCCTAATTTTAAAAATCAATCTCAGCTTATCGAGACTGTTTGCAAATGGAAGGGTATATAAGATTTTTAAGCCAAGTTTCTGTAATGTTCAAAGCAAGATAGTTTTACCCCTTAAGCCCAATACTGATCTATACAAAGTTTGAGAATTCTGGAATCAGGATACTTAGCTAATTTTGTTAGGGATGATCTTGCAATGGGAATGATCCCTATACTTAGTGTAATTTTAAGGCTACATTGCTAAGGGACTAGCAATGGTTAAGTTGGGGGGTGTGATAACTCTGTATTTTGATGCCTTAATGACATCATTTCAGGGGTATTTTTGGCTTTAGAATAGTTAAAATGTGCCCTCTTCCCAATTAAATTCAATACTGTGACCTCTGAGGGTCTCTATGCAAATCTTGTGGAAAACTGGGGAAGTTTCATGGCTGAAATGCAGTTTTTGGGAATGTGGTATGAAGTCCAGTTGAGAGAGTGGGTGTTTTTATGAAAAACTGAGCACAGGAGGGCGCCTCCTATCTACTAAACCCAGAATGGTGCCCCTCCTATTGTATTAGCATACTCCCCTCTCCTTAGCAAACCCTATGGTGCCTTCTAACTCATTCTTTTCATCCTTAACAAACCCTACCCGCCCCTAGCTGCTAAATCTCCACCTCCCATCCCTTCTAATCTCCACCATTCATTATAGGGCACTCTCTTTTTAGCTTTCTAACCCTAGGGCGCCACCTAACTTCTAATTCTCACCATTCAACCTTTAGTCACCAAATCTCAGCCCTCTATTCCACTCTCTATCTCAGCCATTCACCCTAGGGCACCACCCACTCCTTTTAATCTCCACCTTTTAGCCTTAGGCGCCTAAATCTCCACCATCCAATTCCGGGCGCCCAAATCTCAGCCCTACATAATATTGGGCACCCTCTCCTTCTCTTCTCAGCATTAGGATCACCTTAGAACCATCGTAACCCTTCATTCTAAACCCTAGGGCGCTCATACTTTTGCTAAAACCCAGCTGTCGCCCCCTCTTTCTCTCTAATCCCAGTTTTATCCACCCTTCTCTATAAAAATGACCCAAGGGCTCCTAAGAAGGGGTTCGATTCTACCTTAGGTAAGACAAAAGGCTGATCTTGAGAAGTTCAAGGGTAGAGGAAGAGGAGAACGCCCAGGCAAGAGGAGGGGTTCCTGCTTACAGTTTGCAAAAGCCATTGCTGCCACCTCAAGAATCGGATCCCAACCATTTTAATTCAGTTTTAGATTTAACTTCTGTTCTTTAATTTCTAGTCTGATTTTTTCCTTCCTACAAATTTACTTTTATTCAGTTTAATTTATGTTTTATTTCTTTTCTGTAGATCTGGAATTCGGCTATGTAAGACAAATGGCCTAGCTCGAGAAGTTCGAGGGTCAAAGGAGAGATCCGGAGACTGCTATCTCTAATCAGATTATAGACTTTTCTATTTAATTTCTTTTATTTATTTATTTTTATGCACTTTTCAGTTTAAGTAGTGTTCGAATTTTATTTTTAATGAATTCCAATTTAATTAATTAAAGTTTTGTGATTCTGCAACTTCCCTTTGTGTTCTTTTATCCGGATTAAACTTCATAATGATTTTTCCCTCGCTTCCCTATGGATACGACCCGTTCTCACCATTTACTGCGTTTGTAATTATTATGAGAAACAAAGAAATTTATAAATATTAAAACTAGTGTTCCAAAGTGGTTAACGACACGCTTCCGGACACACCACCTTCCTTTGTTCACATTCTAATACTTTTCTCTATGTTCAAAGGGCAAGTTGGTAAGTTTATAATCTGATCTATTGGCTGCTCTATGCTAGTCTTGTCCATCCAAAAAAAGCCAAACCAACCCAATCATGTATTCACCATCAATGTTTTAAAAACCAGACCGAACACAATACTGTTTTGACCACCAGTTCTCAAGTCAAACAGTCTGACCATCCAGTTCAAATGGATGATTCGTTCTAATTTAAAGAATAAAAAATGATAAAAATCCATTGTCTGGGTCGATAAATCAATGGTTCAACCGCCTAGGTCAGTAGGTCACTGACCAAATAAAAAATTTTTGGCCTAGGAGTGGTTTTAGGATGAAACAGAATCAAATACTTAGATGGTTGTCGGGTCAACCAGTCCGACCATCCGGTCCAGTCTGGTTTTCAAAACCATGTTCACCACCTCTAGGCTCTACTAGTTATGTGGGGACTGCTTTCCGCCTCTTTTCCATTGTAAGTCAATTAGATATGATAGATCAGGTATCAACTGATCATCATCATCACTTGTTCAAATTGGGTCTTCTCTTGCCATGATCATGGACTGGGTCTGAACACAAAACCAAGGTCCATACCAGAATTTCTGGGCCGGGCTGGGCCAGGATTTATGGGCTGAGCTGAAAATGGAGAACTTTGTAGGTTTAAATCCCTTCTTTTTTTTCTTTTCTTAAGCTTAGGCCCAAATCCCTAGGTAGGATGATATCTAATCTTTCCATTCTTCTCTTTACCTTTCAAAAGCTCCTCCCAAAGTCTTGCATGGGATACGGAAAAGACTTCCATGTTAGGGCGGTCAATGGATTGCGTGGACAGAACCGAATAGAGCTGAACGAGTACAATTCCCTATATAAGGTGTAATTCTGCATTACATTACATTTCCTCATTATAATTAGGTTGGTTCTGGGTTTTGATACCATCTCTCAATTATAATTGGACGGGATTGTTTTTTACTGGTCTGAACCAATTAAGACATTAATACTGTGTTTGGTTTAAGACATTAAGTTTCTTTACGTTTTCTTTCCTTTTCCTACCTTTTCCTTCAAACCAAACATAATTAAGTAGGGCCGTCGTTATATTCAGGCCTCCGAGTGTAATACTAGTGAAGGTGTATCCCACCCAGAAAGTCTAAAGCAATGTTTTGTAAAATGATACGGAGAACTAAACTAATCATGTACAGTCATTTATTCTAGTAGTTTCTTCAAAGCAGCTGGACCAAAGCTGCTATATGAAGTTAAGCTCTCTCAAATGGGCTCTTAGACAAGTGGCAAATTTAGATGGTATTTGGAATCAGGAGCTATCCTCAAGAGAAACCACCATGCCATCGTCATCTAAGCATTTCAAGCGATTTCTTGTTTGGTTGATAAGTAAAAGTCATTTTTTCCAGAATATTGTATTAGCAGAAGCATTTTCTATTAGGCACATATGGGTCTTGAAATATGAATAAACAAAAATAAACAATAGAACTTGAGAGCTTGCGCTGGATTCAGCTTTTCCCTCGATTTTTTAGGCAAAATCGTTATTGAAGGCAAGATACTAAACACCGCCTTAGAGGCAAGAAAAGATTGATATAAATATTGACAAATTGGGTAATTAAACAACATTTGCCATGACGAAAAGATAATCCATGCCTTAATTTCTGACAAATTGGACAATATAGATCGAGACTTGCCACTTTCTTCGATGCCTCACTACATTTTCAAAAACGCAAGGCTACATGGGATCTTGTCCAAAATATTGCCAACAGTGTAGTGTAGGTGACATGAATTGGCTTTTCATTGGAGATTTAAATGCTATATAAGTGATAAATCTAAAATATTGAGAGTGTGTATGTAAGAGAGACAATATTGACAGAAATTTAAATCAAGTTCAAAATATTGAAACGCCCTATACGTCGGTAAAGACGTATTGGGCTGTATTGGTCACTGTTTTTAAAATCGGATCGGATTGGACAGTCCGACTAGAAAAATCGGGAATCAGTCACCTGTTTTCCTTTAAAATCATTTTTTTTTAAACCGTTGATTTTGGTCAGCAAACTGTTGAATCGGCTGGTTAATCGTTTGAACGGTTTTGACTGTTTTTCAATTTTTTTATTTTTTGTCAGAACGGGCTGGTCGTTCAGATCGAATGGTTGGACCGTTTGAACTGGTAACCGAACCCCTGATCGGTTCGGTCACCGGTCGTTTTTAAAAACCATGGTATTGGTAGATTTTTTAGTTTTTTTTTTTCAAATCTGGTTCAGAGGGGCCGGTTTAAAGGTCCATCCACCCTCTGAACTGATCAAAACCCTGATAAATCCTCTGTAGGGGTGTATCGGGAAGCTCCCGATACAATACATATTGGCCCATACATATCGATACTTTGAACCTTGCTTCAAATAACTTGATCACTAATAAATGATTCATGGAGAACATTTCCCAATGCTAGCTGAGTTAGGAAGATCCATTTTCTGGAATTGAATCATGCCTCAAGTTCTCAGGGTCATCAATTAACAGTGAAATGTTGTGTCTTCAAAACCCTAGTAAGCGATTGGAACCGGATGTATTTTAAGAACATGCACCTTCAATTGAGGAATATTGTAAAAGAATACCAACCGAGGGCTGGCTCGTTGGTGTGTTAACTGGTTTGTTCCAGCATTGATACAGAATCAAATCCCGCAACAAGCACTTTGTGAAAAAAGGGGTCATGGGGAAGTTATTAATGGTATATAGCACCGAATATCAAAAACAAAAAAAAAAGGAATTGCAACATATACAAGAGTTAATTCACAACAACCTGAATACCATGCATGGAGAAAGAAGATTGTGTTTGATTTGAAGGAAAATGTAGGAAAGGAAAGGAAAGGTAGAGAAATTTATATAAATCTTTTACGAAGAAACTTAATATATCAAAAAAGGGAAGAAATTCATTGGGCACAAAAGTCAAGAATAAACTAGCTCAAAATTGGGACCAGAATGCAAAACTGTTTCACACATCAACTCACACCATAAAAAAAAAAAAAAAAAAAAAAAAGAATTTGCAGATTAAAGGACTCTCAATGCAATTGGATTGCAGACCACGAAACTCTAAAAAAAAAAAACTAGTATGACAAAAAGTTTGAAAGCTAGGTTGTTCTCAGAAGGACATGATGAAATCCAAGCCTACTTCAGAGATATTGAGCATTGGCTAAATGAAGAAGACAATGGCATACTTACAAGGGATGTCATTGATGGAGAGATAAGAGAAGCTCTGTAGCACATCCCAGATCTGAAGGCTCTGGGACCAGATGGATTACAAGCAATTTTTTGTAAGCAGTTACAGAACATAATTAAAGGGATTGTAACTCAGATGGTGAAGGCTTTCTTACATAGTGGGAGAATGAGCAAGGAATAAATCAGACCCTAATTACCCTGATCCCAAAGGTTGATAATCCCGATTGTGCAAACCACTATATATAGGTTGATCAGTTTATGCAATGTGCCTTACAAGATTATTGCTCCGATTCTAGCTGGCAAGGTAAGATCGACCTTTACTCGAGAAAATCATATCTACGTTTCAAAGCACTTTCATCTTGAAGGGGTAAATTGTAGAAAACATCTTAATAATGCATGAAATTTTCAATTCTATGAAAAAGAAAAATGGAAAATAGGTTTGGACGGGATGCAAGCTTGATATGGAGAAAAACCTATGATAAGCTAGAGTGAAAACTTATAGATGAATGCGTTCGAAAATTGGGTTATGTAGTGTATTACTACAAACTCTTAAAGTTTCAAGGGAAATAGAGGGATTCTACAATTAGACCCATTGTCTCAATATATTTTTATTTTATGTGCAAAGTCCCTAAAAGGAATATTTGAAAAAAAAATGAAAAAAAAAATCCAAACTTGGCCATCAAGTAACTACCCCAAGATTCCCATCTTACAATTTGTTGATGATTGTATGATTTACAGCTTTTCAATCAAGTTGTAATGAAATTCTAGAAATTTTGAATCAATATGAGAAAGCCTCAAGACAAGGAAAAAAAAAAAAAAAGCTAAACTAAAGTTATTTTATCTAGCAATCTCCCATCCAGGCTACCTACAAAGGATTCTAGCAAAAAAACTGAGAATGCCTAGGGGCATTGGGAAAAGAGGAGTATCTTGGTACACCCATCATCGATAAGAGAAGGGCTAAGGATAGTTTTCAAAGCATCTCCCAAGGATTGAAAGACAAGGTAAGGGATGGAAGGCCAACACACTCTCTAAAACAGGAAAAGTCACACTAATTAAATCAGTGGTAAGTGCTTTACCTTTCTTCTTGATGTCTTGCTTCCCCTTGCAAAAACAAGCTCGAGTTTGACAAATCATGATGACAACTCTTTTGGGAAAATGGCATGTATAGAGCAAAAAGAAACATGTCTCTTAGTAGGAAAGGGATCTTAGAACTGTTTTAAATACAGTTTTAAAAATCGGACCGAATTAGATGGTTGAACCATTTAGCCCAAGAACAATTTTAAAAAGGGATCTTAGAACCGTTTTAACTATTAAATCGTTCAACTTGGTTAATGGTTCCCGAGTTTCTTTAAAACTAATTACAAATTTTTTATTTATTTTAAAATAGAAACTAAAAAATAAAAAAAAAAATGACAAAAAACTTTCATATCTCATAATTTTGTTTGTTTATTCCCAATAGCCAAAATTAGTTAGGATTTTTAGGTTTTTCATTTTGATTTTGAGTTTTTTATCATTCTTTCTAGGTTGTAATAGCAAATAAAAAAATGCAAGTCCAATGAAGAGATCGAAAACTCAATACAAAATATGAAAGATGAGACACTGATATGATATTTGAAATCTGAGATACACTAATGAAGCAAGTACGATATGCGATTTGAGAGAAATTTAGAAAGATGAGAGAGATGTAAGAAGAGGGCAAATCGTGCTGCAATGGTGGTGATGATGAACATGGTGATTGCCGCCAGCAGTGCTTCCTTCCTTCCTTCCTTCCTTCTTCTTCTTCTTCTTCTTCTTCTTCTTCTTAGGGAAAAATGTTGTTGTAACAAATAACAGTGAACATGGCAACAACCACCGCAAGCGGTGCTTCCTTTTCTTCTTCTTCTTCTTCTTTCCCAGCTGTCTTCTTCTCAAAGTCTCACACTCACCTTCTCATAAGAATGTATATATATAGTCAACTTTAACCTATATCCTAATCTAACATTCAAAATGCAAAGTTACACTATATTTTAAATCTTACTTGTTTGACCCACTCAAACTAGATAGTTGAACCACTAACTCGGAAATTGGAAGCCAAAGTGGTTATGTATTTGGGTTGGTTTTTAAAGCCTTGGTTTTAAATGGAATGTGATGGAGGATTGGAAAAGGTGATAAAACTCCCTTCTGAGTAGATAACTGGATATACAAGTGTAAAGTACATGTAATTTACCATTACCATGACTACGACGAAGATGTTAAAAGAAAGTCACACAGAGAAATATCAACCGGGACACCTTTGTAATGGCACAATGACACTTTATCAAAGTAATGTAAGGCTCATGCACTTGCGATGAGCATGAAACGCCTTCTCGGACCTATGATGAGCACAATGTGCTATCCGAGACTAGTGATGGGTTCAGAATGATATCGCAACTATGTGGCGAACTCAATACACTACCAACATCCTACAATGAGCATAGAATGGCAGCTTATGTCGTGATGGACGATAAACAAAGCCGAAGTTGGCAATATATGTTCACAAGAAACTCATGCTCTACACAGTCACGACAAGCTGCGATGAAATGCCCCAAAGATGTCTTACAGAGACATTTGAATACATCAACCCATGAAGGGGTGTAGCCGACACATGCTATATAAGAATCCTTAGGGAAAGGAAACTTTATTCCTATAAAGACTCGTTAAACATATGGCAAAACCTTAGTGGAGTTCACTTGATAGCTGACATGAGGATAAAGATCCCCTTTCCTAATACAAAAAGGTCTCTTTTGGAATCTTCTTCTAATAGCCTCATTATCTTGTTTATATAAGGATAGCAACTCTCCCCCATGGGGGACACAAACACATAACCCTAACTCTAGAGGCCTGTTAGAGCATCTCTCTCACTCTCTCTCACACACTCCCTTCTATGCTCTTCTCCCACTGTCCTCCACAACCAGAACTTCCTCTCCGACTCTCTCTTTCCTAGCATCCTCTTTGAACCTTCGGATACTTGACCAACCCCCATCGCCTTACCACCACACCTACAACAAGGCTTCTCTTTATGAAGTGTTAGGAGAAAGGGATATGAATAGAATAAATTTAAACAATAATGTTCAAGAATTTTCATATGAGGAGAGAAAAGGAGGGATCTTGACAAACTATCCTCTTTTAATCCAAGGATTATGGAGTGTTAGAAGTAGGGGTTGCCACGAGCCAAGATTTTCACAAGCTATTCGAGTTTGTCTTGGCTCGATTTAAACCAAGTTTCGAGCCAAGCTTGAGCCCGATATATAGGCTTGTTTGCTAATCGAGACAAGCTCAAGCCCAATGAAGTTCGATTCATGAGGCTCGCGAGCCTAATCGAGCCTAGTATAATAAATAAATAATACATACATACATATAAATATATATATAATAAATAATTTTTATTATATATAATAATAATTTTTCTATATAATATTTTTATTTTTTATGAATAATACTAAATAATTTTTACATGTACAAAATAAATAATTTTTATAATTCTTAATTTTTTGTATCTAAAATAAAAAATTACTTTTATATATACTTTTTAGTTTTTTAGAAAAAGCTTGACTACAAGTCAAGCTTGAGTCGAGCCGAGCTCGAGCCTAACACTATTTCTACGAGCCAATCTTGAAGAGCCAAGTATTCAACTTGGCTTGGCTCAAATCCACCCCTAGTTAGAAGTATTTACATTCTTGACATAGATGTAGACGATAGAGATTTGTAGGGCCCAAGAAATAACTGAGTTAACCATTGGCTCATCAACTTAGATGCAAACTAATAATGAAGATGAGAACAAAGAAATTATAGTGCCAAGGATCAAAATATTGCTATCAGGTATTGTATTAGACAACTCAAATACAGATAAAGATACAGATACAAATATGCTTTGGAAAAATATGGATATGGATGAAAAATATGGATATGCTTGGATACACTAAGGAAATACAAACAAATTCTATAAATACATCAAAAATACAAAACTTAAGATCAAAGAGCCACAAATAATGTATAAATACAAAGGAAATGTATATTTTAATGGTGTATACTAAAAAAATATTACAATTAATATAGTAGGATGCATAGATATCATACAATTTTATTGATGATGCATCAAACAAGAGTCCAAAACACAAAACATATGCACCTAATATTTTAAGTATATACCAATTATTTTTTATTTTAATATTTTTAATTTTTATATTAACAAAAGGGCACCAAATATTAAATTTTCAAATTTATAATATCAATTAATAATTTATAAAATATATAATCTAAACTTAAAATATATCAAATATATTAAAATTTCTAAGACACATATCATATGCAATTTCAGAATTTTTAATTACTAAAATAATATTTTAATTCTAGAATATATTCTAAAATTAAATATATATATATATATATATATATAAACATAGATTATTAAATTTGATTGATTCAATTTAATATTAAATTCTTGAATATTTTGTAAACAATTTTTATTTTTATAAATAATAAATATATTGTTATTTAATGCAAATTAAAATACTAATTAATAATTTAATAAATATATAAAAATTTTAAGATACATATCATGTGAAAATTTAAAATTTTATGTACTAAAATAATTATTCTATTATTAATGTTTTATTTGTATAAATTTCTTGAGATTCAAATAGTGTTATGATATAAATGTGGGTTTGGTAGATTATTTATTCCATTAATTTATAAAATACTAATTTCGAATATTATTCTTTTTAACTTTCAATTGGTGTTGCTAAATATAAATATATATTATATATTTAGATTGCATTTAAATACTAAATTTAATTAAAATTATTTTATTTCACTCATTATAACAAGAAGCTAGATAGCTTAGTGGTTTTAGGGCTTGGGCTTAGTGCTACTATGCTCTTGGGCTAGGTGATTTAGGTTCAAATCAATATTTCAAACCTTGTATAGCGCTAAAGAATTACTTCAAAATTCAACCGATCCCACCTAAAATAAATATATTTATGTGGCTTATTTTCCTGGACAAGTTACCAATCAAAACAAGGCTAAAGGAACTTTGGAAGTAACATATTGTCTAATCTGTGATGAAGAGGAAGAATCTCTATTGCATCTATTAATTCATTGCCCTTTAGCAAATCAGATATGGAGGATTGTAGAACCTCAGTACTTGCATCTATTTTCATTGCATCCATTAATTCATTCCTAGAATAAATGAGAATGTTATTGACCAGTTCAAGAGATTTTAGAGATTATCTGATGCTTCTGTTGATCAAGAGCGTGTTAAGGCCATAGGATGGGTGGCAAGGGACTGTTACGGTAGGATCTTAAATGTTTCTTCAAAATTTATAGGTTCTAACACCATAACAGTGGTGGAGGTGTTAGGCAGATAGAGTAGTAGTTTGGAGTGCTTTGGAGATGCAACAAATGGAGTGATCCCCCTCCAGTCATATGGCTACGGGTCGGTGCTTTGGAGATGCAAAACCATCTAGTTGGGCTTCAAACCAGATGGTCGGACTGTTTGACCCGAGAACCAGTGGCCAAGACAGTTCCATTTTTGGGTTGGTTTTTAAGACCATACTTTCAAGCACATCTTAAGAGAAGCTAATGTGCCAGCTGACTTCCTTGCAAAGCTGGGACAGGATGGCCAAGTGGACATGTTGAATGTGAGGATTTCTCATAGAAAAGATCAGTTTAGAAGATTTGTGGGATGCACTATCCCCAGATTCTGTTAGTGCTCTTCCAATGTTTTACTTTTACCAAAAAAAAATATCGTCCATAGGTTTCTACTTTCTAGATGTTCACCCATTATCTTCTGTCTGTCACCTCGCTGGATTTAACGGATGTTCATCTCTCTTTGCATATCTGCATGTTCTGTAGTTTCATTTATAATATCCATGCTTGTGCAAGATCTCTGCTCTCATTTTGAATACAAGATTATGTCTTGTATAGCCTTGGGTTTGATTAACCACTATTCTCCAACTCCACCTTGTATTCCACTCCACAAGGGCATTTAAGCACATGAGAAATTCCCTGTAACAAATTGAAGGCATCTGAATCTCTTAGCTATTGATATTTTCTATGGATTTAAATGGAAAACAACAACAAAATGGTACTGCAGTAGATGTTTTTACAGTCATCTGATCAGGAATTTAGCACTGACAACCACTGTATTAAGCAAAATGCTTAAAAAATCTATTGCTGATAGCAGAAGGGCTTTGACCAATAAAAACCTTCCTGTGAATTTGATAAAAAACCACCACCTGATTGGTTACCAATTTTATGATACCGGTTGATTTGGTTACAAGTTTTTCATGTATCATAGTCAAACCCATCTGTATGAGGATCTTTTGGGCTGAAAAATAGGGTCGCAAATTCAATAATGAAGCCATTACGCATTCTCACCTTAAATTGTTCAATTCGGTGCCGCAGACACTGCAAATACTCTACTTCTGCAGCATTATCAGACAGCAAAGCCTTGTGTTCCTCTTCCAATGCCTTCATGTCCATTGTTATCAACGCTGGCTGGTGCCAACCATCCAAACAAATCTATAATTAAATAAAATAAAATAACATAAAGCAGTAAATTTTAGTATAATCCTTTTGAAAGAACACTGCCAGGATGCAAGGATGGATGGCAGGTTTTGCAAGGATTAGGACCCATCTTCTGAATTATTTCACTGGATTGTAAGAAGAGTACAAGACACAGAGAAGTAGGTCATCATACTAGAAGTATTGTGCCTATGTCTAACTTAGAACGTACTTGTTTCCACCACAAATGGTTGGAAGTGGCAGTGTGAATTGTGCTGTACATTTCTAAATTGTGCTTTCAGAGGAGTATCGTCTTACATTAATATTGATAATCTCAAAACTACAAGATAAAATATTAAAACAATCAGTGTGAACTGAAAGGTTAACTGACCAGAAAGCTAGCAGTCCTACATTTCAATTGCTCAATAGATTTCTTTATCTGTAACACATAAGTAGGCTTCATGAAACAAACTTTAAAATAAAAGAAATAAATAATTGGTGAAAAGAAGCACAAGTTGTATGAAGAGAGTAATTACAGTACAATAAGACCATACAAAGTAGAATATAAAATTTCTCTAATAAATGAACTCAAATACTTTGATCTTGATTCAGAAAAACCAGATTCGAGGCTCTTTTTTAGAACAATGAACAGAACACCACCTAAATGACCAGAATAAAAGACCCCATCTCTTGTTGATTAACTTAATTTAAAACCAACCCAAGAGTTGCAATGGACATCTAGAAGGTAGTTTCAGCATTGGGAAAAGCTCACTTCAGCGGGTCATTCTATTCCTATTCAAAATGATTGACTTTGGAGTATTTGATTGTCCACTGCAAAATCTTTGCACTTCCCATTTTCATAAGGAATTCAACTCCAATTTCCTCTATCATATACAGGAACATAACAACCCTAATTTACAGTTACTAACACTGCCAGATGCTTTTTATATAATACTTGTACCTTGCAATTCTCCAAAACAAGCTTGGATTTATTTGCCATTATCTCCTCAAGCTAAGCTTTTGAACCATCCAACTTGGTCATTATGTCATTGTATTTCTCATTTGTTTCTTGATCGTGCCATTCTGAAGGTAATCAAAAAATAATTATGAAAACCAAATAACTTTGCTCATTGCTGAAAATGTTTATACCATCCTGTGTGTTTTGGGATCCATTGCAATGCTAGTTTTGACTGCAAATAAAATGTAAATATATGAGAGAATAAATGTTTCAAATGCAAAGTTAAACTACTAATGCTTACACATCAGTTCAGCATGCAGATTATCACTTTTGGGGTATGGGTGCAATTCAGACCAGGTTAGGTTGAGTTGAGAGCCAACCCTAACCTGACCCAAGTTGTTGAACCCCGAACACAAATCCAACGAAATGACTTTGGGTTGGTTTTGGTTTGGGTTGGCCCAATAATTTCAGTTATTGTTGCTAAAACCCTTCTATTTCCTAAGGATTAGCAACTCAGTTTGGCATTACCAAATGTACAAGAACATAATTAGAAGTATTATACTTATGATACTTTACCTTTGCTCAAAAAAAGAAAAAAAAAACCACATGTACAAGAACATAATTATGGTGCATTAGAAGTATTATACTTATGTGATACCAGAAATTTTTTTTTTGTTTTTAAACTTAAAATTGATTATATATACATATATTCATGAAACGCATAGTTGTATACATTATAATGTATACTTACATTATATGCAAACATATTTATATGATATTTATACATTCAAATACAAAGACAATTTGAGTTCGGGTAACACAACTAGAAGTGAAGTTGTGTTCATATTTTTCAACCCTAACCTTAATGAGTTTTACCAATGCCAATTACAAGTCTATAATGAAATGAATGTAATGGAGTGGTGTATGGACTTGTTTCCTGAAATTGGTATAATAGAATGAATGGTTAAGACAATCTGTGTCAGATCTTTATTTGATAAAACATATATATCAAAGAATCTTAGAGATCTGGTATTGCAGATGACTGGTCCTACTCATTGTACTACACATAATTTATCCATAATAAGCCTTCCCTAGAGCCACACAATGTATGAGTTCCTCAATCAAAGATATGTTAATGTGGTCAGAAGATATCAATAGTCATAACTCAACATACTTGGTGCTTACTTAATCTTTGACAACAGTTCAGCCTCTACCTGCTTCCTAGTTAGGAGTGAAATATAATTTTCCTATGCAAATTGTAAAGTTTCTGGTACTGTTTCTTATTTCCAAATAAAAGATCTTTCATTAAAGAAATCATAGCAGGAAAAAGCATCTAGGAAACAGGATTACTAGCAGACACAAACTAAAGATTATAAAGACATTTTATTAATCCACTCCTGTAACTAGGTGTGAGGAGACAAAAAATAATTGTCTTGATATTTAAACCCTGTAACTGTTGTTATGTGAGCAATTTCACTTTCCTTCCTTGCAACATGTTTGAAAAACACATCTGAATCTTTCAGAATTCAGAATCTAGTCTTTAATTTTAGGTGACATGTATATTTAAGCATTTGGACCAGAAAAAAAGACTTAATCATGTTGCATAAAATACATCAAAAGAGAACTGGAAACACTGAAACATGTTTTAATAGGTCATACCTCTTATATCTCCTTCATGGGCACCGGTTTTTGTCTCAACCTGTAAAAGTTGTAACAATTAGGATCACTGCAAATTTCCATAAAGCTACAAAAATGGAAGTATGAGCAGCGTATCGTGAAGGTACAATCCCCTAAGCTTAAAATCAGATACATGTAAGATAATGGGTTTAAAGAGATTAACATGATCAAATTGTTAGGCAATAAACATCTACTGCAAATAAAAGAGACTCAGATCACATGTCAGACTAGGTCTATAATTGACTGTTTCACCATCTGTAAAAGATTTCTCTGGAACCCTTCATTTTGTCCTTGCTTTTTAAATTGAATAAATTGGGCTTAAATTTGTGTAGAAAGAGTCAAGCCAGGTTATTTACAGAAATCAGACTAACGAAATGCAGATACTACTGAGCCTTTGTTAATTATGATGGCCTATCACTAGCAACCAAAATCCCAGGCAATAGAAAGATAAAAGCAGGTATCAGTTACAGATATACCAGTCCTAGTTTTCCAGCATTAGTGTTGAGTTTGTGAGAATTGATCCAATCCTGCTCAAAATAGAAAAGATGCACTTTTTGTCAAGTCATTGGAAGGAGGAAAATGATCGGCAGAGCCACTATGAAATTACATATTTTTTAATTAACCTGCTATTCTTGTAACTTTGCATTCATGTCCTCCATGATCTTGGCATAATAAGTTCTGCACCAATACAGCAGAGCAAATTTATTTGGCTCTCTAAAACATAATCTAAATTGATGTCCATCTTTATGGTTCACAGGTTGATATTACTTCTTCTCTTTCAGTTTGGCAGAGGTATTGACTCTTTCTTGTATAAGAAGTTCCAGGGTCTGTAACAGAAAAGGACATTGTCAAAAAAAAAAAGGAAGAAAAACAGAAGAAAAGAAAAGAAATTAAATTAAATTAAATGAAATATTGTAGAGTATTGAAGTGTTTCACTTAATAAAATTTAAGCGATATTTTTTTATTCCCCACTTATATATCTTATTTTATTCCTGACTTGTATTCCTTCGGAAATCAGAAGCAAGAAAATCCTCCAATTATTTGCATACCGTGGACAACAAATTCCTCCTGTACAACCCCAAACATTCAAAGCATCTCTTATATCTACTTACATAATTAGGTTAGAGTATGAAGATCGATTTGGAACCAGTTACCATGCAAACTACAAATTTCACACACTAATCATGCTTCTTTAAAGTAGAACTTGAAAAAATTACAACATTCTTATTTTCTATGCAACCCTTTGAGCATGGATACCAGCCTTGTGATCAGAAACAGATATAGAAAAAATTAAAGAGAAAAAAATACAATGTGGATTCATTTCAAATGCAGAAGCTCTAAACGGTTCCCAACCTCCCTACCGTCTTAATTCAAATGGGTAATTTGGAAATTAATAGCAAACCTGAGAAAGAGTGGAGGAATCATTGTGTAGGGAGGCAATCTTCTTCTGCTTATGAAAAATTTTTTAGCATGTTTGGTCCTTTGCCTTCATCATTCGTTCAGTCTCCTCTTTGAGACGTTTTGTGTCAGATTTTACTGCAAAAATATCCACGGAACAGTAGAAGCACAGTTTTGGCAAGTAACAATACGGAACATGGCGCGAAGTAACAATACGGAACATGATTTAATAATATCATTACACAAAAATAAATGATCCACTAGAGCGTTGGATTGGAACATGTTCTCACGAGATTTCAACACACAAGCTGAGGTTTTTGTACCACAAATGCCGCACGAAAAATATTCTAATCTAATAGCTACTGAAGAGAGATAAATCAATCCCAGGTGGTGAAGTCCATCCAGTCTATAAGAACAATCCCTACAATAAAAACTATTCCAATCAAATGAATGAGAGACTAAGGAGAAAAGAAATCTCCAATCGAAGAGCAACAAAGTAGGAGCCTCGACAGCCCCGAGCGGAGTCGTCGAACATTCATGCTAGCGTACACCGCGCACATTATATTAATTCCTTTTCATCATCGTTTAGAATTTCCGGCGAAGTCACCGGAAAATGCAGATACCGCAAACAGAGGGATCTTCAGAGGCAAGAACAAATTTAAAGGAAGAAAAAAAATGTAGAAGGAAATTAAAAAGAAGCCGATACCTAGATCGAGGTCTTTCTCCATGGCGCGGATCGTTGTTAGATGCATTTGCTCTTCAACAGAGATCTTCGTTACTTGATCCTCCACCTCTGCGAATAGATAGATGCCGAATTTAGAAATAGAAACGGCGAAACTAATTG
>NW_010729083.1:9461599-9494609 GCF_000365185.1 Nelumbo nucifera | reverse complement strand
TCCATTAAATATTATATATAATTTTCTAACAAAAAAAAAGTATTATATATAATTCACAATCATTAAATTGAATATTTTAAATTAATATAAATTTATTGTATATTTATAAGCAATTAAATGATTTTTTTAAACATTTTAATATTTTATAATTTTAGTTATAATTAGTCAGACTTCAAATACGAATCTGTTTTATGAGTTCGGATTTTGGACCGGACACTGAAATAGTGCAAATGGTATCCCATTATGCAGTTCCAAATTCGAATATTATGCAGTTTCAAATTCAAAAATTCGAATTCAATCCAATCTGTCTATAATCAAATTAGATATGGATCAGAATTCACGTCTGCGCCCCACGGAGGTCGCCTACATATTCCAACCGTGTATCGAGAACATCTCTCACCGGCAACTTCGGGGATGTGCAAGTGGGGCGTTTGTGGGGCGCTCTTTATGGGGTGCAGATGTGTTATATTCATGTATATGGATCTGCCTGTACGATCCAATAATATATGTAAAAATTTTAATTCAGATCTACTCCTCACACCAACCTCACAGCATATCCAATTGTGCATTGAAGACATCTTCCCATAAATGATAATACGTAAATACGGAAATATTCCCAATGTATAATTGCAATAAAAACTATGAGAGTGCAAAACCTTGTTTTATGAAGACTCAGTTACAATACATTCTTGGCCACATTTACCTAACCACACATATGAAATCGATATGTTCAGTCCCTGCCCACCCCAGATTTTATGAAGACACAGTTTGGAAGGAATATAAATACAAATATGTTGAATGCAAAACCTTGTTTTCTGTATTATTTTATATGTATTTGTATTGTAAATACATTTGTATTTGTAATCTTTCCAAACTGAGCCTAAAGCATTTGCCAAACTAATCAATTCACTAGGGATCCACCTAAAGTGATAATTTGCTCGGGACAAGATTTTCCTGAACACATTGAAGAGGTGAGTGAATCTTCACGGGCCATCCACCTAAAGTGACAATTTACCTTAGAACCTCCAACAAGGTCTGAACCTTACCTTCAACTACTCCAACCTATCCAAGAAGACCACCGGAGGCCCAAACAAGCTCACTAATGAACTTTAGAAATTTACCTCCAATACTTGTTGGAAATTAGGGTCACAAAAACTTGGAGGAGAAATTCTAAGGCATATCAAAATACATTATTTTTAGAAAGTTATTTGCCCCCACTCAATTTCACTAAGTTTGTTGTAGAGTTATAGGCAAATTTGTTCCTAAGGCTATGTTTGGTTGCAATGTAAATAAGTTTGCACTGATGCAAAACCATGGCAATGCGAATGATTTGAGTGCAAATTCTAACCTATTGTTGTTTCAAATTTTATCTTATTTTGTTTGATTGCAGTAAATTAAGACATGAAGCTAAATGAAGTAAAACCCAAAACAAAATTAAACAAGAATTTGCATTTTTTACATTTGCACTCCCATGCATTTTGTATTAGTGCAAATAAATTTGTCCTGCAACCAAACACTGTTGGATTTTGATCTCATAAGAGATTAAATCAAATGGGTTTGATTGGTCAATTCCATGAGAAATTGCACTTGCACACTTGATTGAAAAATGAGTTTTTCTCTTACAAAACCCAGTTTTGAACTTGTCCCACATTGGAAAATTATAAGTTTTGTTTTCAGTATTTCAATAGGAGCTGATTTACACTCCTTAGAATTAGTAGAGGAGAGTATGGGGATTCGATACCGCACAACGCGCGCGTACGTGTGCGCGCGCGTGTGTGCGGCGCAATGAGGCGCTTTAAAGGCGCACTTTATTCACACTTTGCGCGCACCCGCGTGGCTCGCGATGGGCAACTTTGGTTTTGGTGCGTTGCTGACCGTTGATGAGATCAACGATCACGATTCGATTGGGTGTGATCAAGAGGCACAATTCAAAGTTAACAGTCACTAACTGTTAACTACTTTTTAAACAGTCACAATTCAAACATTGTGACTGTTCAAGGTGCCTTCTCTAAACCAGCACATACCTTTTCTTCATACCTCTTCACAAATTATTTAAGGAGCATGAATCAGACTCCAAAACACACAATTTCGAAATTCACACACTCTCTCTCTCTCAATCCGGTCTGCTACAGTCTCACAAAAGGTTTCTTTGGAGACTCTTCAACTTTGCTGGTTGCAGATTCTCGCCCAAGGCTCTGTTGTATCCTGGGAACGAATTTGCCTGTAACCCAACAGCAAACTCAGTAAAACTGAGTGGGGGCAAATAACGTTCTAAAGACAGTGTCTTCAGACGCGCCTCAGAACTTCTCCTCCAAAATTACAGTGACCCCATTTTCTCCAACAAACACAACCTAAAATACAACAAAACCTTAGGTGAGAAACTACAACCAGCAAAATTGAAGAATCTTTAAAAAAACCTTTTGTGAGATAGTAGCAAATTAGACTGAGAGAGAGTGAGAAGTGATTGAAAAAACTTGCATGTGGATCAACTTGGTTTACACCCTTTAAATAAAATATGGAGAGTCATCTTGAAGAGGGATGTGTTGGTTCGAAGAGTTTCTTTGTACAATCATGATTTCAAACTTTGTGACTCTTCTCAATTAGTTAACAGTTATGACCGTTAATGTTTAAATATTGTCCCTTGATCACACCCCATCAAGTCATGGCTGTTGGATTAACTTAAAACGTCAATGCTCATGTTTGATCCTTCAAACCAAACACACCCTTATGTGCAGCTCAAACCAGAAGTGATTTTAAAATTTTACAAAATTCTTCAATATGCAATTTGTGATTTTGAAAATCGCAAAGTCTATGACGATTTTGCAGAATCTCAGTCTGCAAATAATGTGTCATCACAAACCCTCATCGCTCCAAAATATAGTCAGCTCTCGCGAGAGTAAGAGCAAAGTGCGTCTCATAGTGCCGCATATATGTGTGTGTGTTGTGCAGTAGTAAGTCTCTATACTCTCATATCTATAACTTGAAGGAGTGTATACAAGCTCCTACTTAAAAGCTCAAATCAGTTTCAGTAATCTTTCAATGTGAGACAAGGTTTGAAAGAAGAGAAAACAAATTAAAGTATAGTTTTATCGGGAATTTTAAAACCAGTTTTCAATAAATTTTATCAATCAAACCCCATTTGGATTTTAATCTTATTAAGAGATTAAAGTCCAACACTTTCTTGACCCCTGTGACAAGACAAACTAACACAAGTACCATCAAATTGAAGAATGTTCTCCAAATGGGAACTTTGAGCTGGGTTAACAATGTTAGCAGTAGCCATTATAGAACTCTGAACTTGCCCCAAGTTTCTTAAAGAGATGTCTCAAAATTGCTTTGTGGCTAACATCCAAGAATTGACTCAAGAAGTAGTTTTCCTAATTAAATCTTCTAAAGACCTTGTCTTCAAAAAAGATTTTAGATTTTAGTATGCTGCTCCCAAATATACCACCACATGGCATGGATGACTACTTACCATAAAGAGAACTTCATTTACCCATTTTACACCTAGCCATTGATTAAGAAATTCAATCACTAAATTCGGGGGGAGGGGGTAGAAGCTGCTAGATGGCATCAAGGAAATATTGCCAAAGGATGTGAGTCGTGAGATACCTTACAATTAATAAGAAAATGGTTATAGGATTCCCCATCCTTCAAACACATCGTACAAACATGAGGAGCGATATACAAGTGCCCCTTCCTTTTCCTTAAAATTCTGTCCACAAGAAGTCTCCCACACAAAGAAACAAACTCTCGGTGGAACAACTAAGAGCTAAAATTTTTTTGTAGGGGAAACGGGGTTAGTAGAACCTGCCACCAAGCATACAGAAAAAAGGAATTGATAGCAAAATGACTATTAGGGGAAGGCCACTAGATTCCTCTATCCTTGGGAAGAGGGGTAAGAAAGAATAGAGAGATGGTGAAGTTAAAGGAGAAACAATTCTCTCCTCTCGAGATGACTAGGAATAAGGGTGTCAATGGACCAGTTTTGGATTGGACCCTGTTCAGTCCAAAATCAATTTAGACGAATTGGACGGACCAACAAGACATATTGGATTGGATCAATTCGGTCCAAAATTTTTATTAGATTGGATTGGACCCGATCCATCCGTTATAAATTTATATTGGATTGGGTTGGATTAAGCCAATTTCTTGTCCATTGATATAAGATAAGAATATAGGTGTCAATGGATTGGGTTTGGATTGAACCAATCTAAATCAAAATGAATTTGAACAAATTAGACAGTCCAAACATTGAATTGGATTGGTCTATAATGGTCCAAAATATTTCATTGGATTGGATTGGACCTAATCCATTTATAATGGACTCACATTTACTCAGAACTGAATGAAACTGACCAATATGTTACTAGGTAGGGTTCAGTTTCAAATCCTTGGTAGGGGTATTTATGGTCCAGTTTGGTTTGGTTTAGAGACACTATAGAAAAGAAGGACTACTGCTAAAAGTTTTACTGGCAATCAGAAAATTGCTGCCTAAAACTTCTAGTGGCAGTTTCTAGTGCTTGTTGGTAAAACTCAAACAAACTGTTGCTAAATACAACTTTTAAGCAAATAGTTAAATCTTTAGCTAAAGGGATGCACTGACTGCCACTAAAGATGATTAGAGAGAATTAGCGACGATAATCGTGATCATCTTTTTCCACATGCCAAAATAACCTAAAATTTGTTCCAAATAACCTGTAATTATATTTGGTTATTAAGTAAAGTTTTAGTTTGCTTCAAACAACCTATTTTCTCTTCATTAATCCAAATTGAAATTAAATACAAAAATCAAAACATATACAAATAAAACTTAAAAGTCCATTCTCCATTCAAAACATTAGGCTAAACGCAAATATATACAGCATAAATACATACAAAATAATATAAAATATAAGGTTTTGCACTCTACATATTTGCATTTGTACTCCTTCCAAACTCAGCCCAAGTCACAAACACATCTTAGTATCTCAAAAATATCTAGCTTCATTCAAAACACTTAATTTATAAAACTTCTTCTACTTCTCCCTAAATCCAACGAAGATGAATTCCTACACAAAGAATGAAAACAATCATAAATAAACTTGAATCAAAACCATAAATAAGGAAACATCTAACTAATTCCTCCATTAGTTTTCCCTAAACCATCTAACTAATGAATAGAAGAAAGAAGAATTCCATTGACAGTAGGGATTGACCCATTGGCCCGTATGGTTGAACCACTAATCCATTGACATAGAGGAAAGCAATTCAACTACTATTGTTCTAAATCTCTATAAAAATATCCATTGCAGCTCCATGCATGTCTGAGGAGAGCAATAATAGGCTTAGTGGGGTTTACGTGAGGGAGGAATAGGAGAAGGGTTTACACGGGGGAGGAAAAAAATCCCCTAAATCAATTTGTAGCGGTAGTTTTAATTGATTGCTGCTATAGACTATTCTTGTTAGCGGCAATCCTCCTTTAGCCACTTTTTGAACTCCTACTAAACACCCTTATTTTCTATAGTGAGAAGATTTTAGACCAAACTAGTAAATTATGGTCTAGGAAATTCTCAGGTTAAACCAAACTATTGTAGTATAGAAACCAAACGAGACCAAGCTGTGTTATTATGATTTGGTCTGATTTCTAATACAGTTTGGGCCATTAGAAAATCCAAATAACATACATTCCTACATAATATAAAAAATAAAATTTAAATATGAAATTGAATTGCTTACAAATGCTACCTATTAAAGTCATATAAATTACATTCACAATTTCTCAAACATAAATAGGTCATTGAGTATCAAATTACCTGTCAAAAATTGAAACAAACAACAGTAATGTATGAGTTATATAGTTAAGAGTTGGGTAATATGTTTAAATGTTAAATGAGTATATATTTAAATGCGTGTATATATATATATATATATATATATACATATTATTAATAATTCATTTTATGGTTTGGTTTGGTTTTTGAAATTTAGAAAACCAAACCAAACTAGTCTTAGACCAAACTGCACCATTTTAAGGTCAGAGCAAACCAAACTACCAATTTCAGTTTAATTTGGTATGGTTTGGCAATCTAGACCATATAATGAACACCCCTAGGCTTTGGAATCAAATTTACTTTAAAATAAATCTCAAAATACTTTGAGTATGTGAAAATTTGAACCTAAGTACTCATGATTACAAAGACCACAATCTCACTTGGCCATTTAGTCACTTAAATGAATTGATATTTTTTTTCTTCAATTTAATATTTAAATGTGTATAATAAGTAATGTAAAAGGTAATATTTACAAAATTTAAATTGTAGTTATAAATTTTGAACTATATATTATCATCTTTGAAAATTAATTTTAAACATTTTCGGATTATGATATTATTATTATTGTTGTTGTTGTTATAAAGAACATGTTCCATGGGTAGATCCTGGAACCAACATCGGAACAACCAAGGCTAGAACCAACCTTAGAATTGATCTTGTTCTTGTTAGGATATGCTAATTTAGTCCTTGATGCATTTTAACTAACATTATTGAATTAACCTCAAGAATAAGGAAATTAAGAAATCACCCCCCTTAATTTAAATTGTTTTGTGGAGGCTTTGTAGGAATTTTGTTTTATCCAAATGTGATTTAATTCAAAGTGGGATAAATGCTGATGATGGTTGTGTTATGTCAGCACAACATGGAATCTGTGTATCATTTGTTTTGTCCTTGTTCATTTACTTTGAGCTGTTCTGTATGCTAGTCTTATGGATTTAGGGGGTGTTCTTTTTTTGGATTTGGAGAGGGAGAAAGTTGGTGAATGGGATTTTGGGTCCCATTGACCAAGAATTTCATGTTCTTTTTTCAGCTTTATGTGGGGACTTGGGAAAAGTTTATTTTCCTAAGTATCACTTATCCCGGAAAGTGATACCCATCTCCTAGGTGGGTAAATGACTTTCCCACATAGGGGGGAAGTTGCCAGCACTTGAATGAGACAAAAACGCCCCTTTTAATAATGGATTTCTATGGATAAAATGGTCATTACTTTATTTACCTGAGAAATAAAAGAACATGGGTAAATGCACTTACTTAGGTAAGTATTTCCCAGGAAAAACTTACCCAAATAATTGCATTTACCCAGGTAAATAACTTACCGAAAAGTGAATGGGGCCTTAACGTTTCCAATGGAGCACTACAATTCTGTGGTTGAGTTTCTTTTGTTGACATTACATTCAGCTGACTTATCACATGCGGTCCATATGATTTTTAATAAAATTTATCCTGGATGGCTCTCGCTTATTGTTCTGGAACTGGAAAGCTAGAAATGATTGTATATTTCTTAATGCCAACAGGTCAGCCAAGTGGGTGTTATATCTTCTTTTTGGTGGAATCTAAAGAGATGCTACTTCTGAATCGCCTTCTATTTTGATTTGCTTTGATGCGAAATATTAGTAATTCTAATTTACGTTTGGATGATGAAGGAGTCTTTAATCAATCTGATGGTGGACTCTATAGTCTCCTCAAAGTTTTTTGATCAGATTAGAGTTATGTATATAGATCTAGGAAGTATCTTTAGCTGCTTATACTTTTACCTCAGAGAGATCTAAAAGGTTACCTGACTGGTTACATCCTTCTGTTTGGCTGCATTTGGAAACGATGCAAATAAGTGTGAATGCAAATATGTAGAGTGTAAAACGGTTCATATAAATTGCAAAGTTGGGTTAGTTTTGCACCGACAAATTTACCTTCTTACCAAACAGACTTTTAGTTGTAATGGATGTGAACACAAATTCCAATAAAGCATATGCCTTTTTTTTATCAAAAGCACACTTAAATGCAAATTTACTTCTTTTTTATTGTTGTACTTTTACATCTTATTATCAATGTAAATATGCATTGGAAAATGTGTTTCTATCATTTGTCAATGCATAAATGGAATGTAGCCAAAACACACAAAAGTGAACCAAAGTGCAAATTTACCCTGAACCGGGATTTACACTCCATTTGTATCATTTCCAAACGCAGCCTTTATTAAATTGTTGTTTGCATAATTAATGGCTACTTAGCTTATCAAAAAGATTTGCTAATAAAGAAGAGTTTGGAAAATGGGCTGATATTAATTTAACTTAATTAATTTAGGGTTTTACATATGATTTAATTGATTGGATCAATTATGTGTTTGTTTCATACATGTGATATATGATGTGTGATGTGCTACGTACATGGGCCATAAGCACTTGGCCCATGTTAATTCGATAGTGGCTCTTTCGCACATCATTGCCATGATGTCCTTTAAATCATTGGTTGATCTCCTATCCTGATGGGCCCCGCATCAGCTTCCTCCGCAAGAGGAACCGTGCGAAACCCTAGCCCATTTAGAGCCCATCTAAATCTGACTTTGAGAAATATAGTGGGAGTCACTTTGGTTTGATCTAAATAAGAACTAGGGCATAATTACTCGTTCCCTCCAGCAAAATATAAGTGCATGTGATAGGGAGATTCATATGATAAACTCTCTAAAGGCCTTCCATCATTAGCATGATGGGTTATTCAGAAATGAGGAGATGCACCATAAAATTGGGCTATCCATTTGCTGCTAAGTTTGTTGGAATATTTCATAAGATGATAGGGACGTCATAGACCGATATGGGAGGGGCCTAAACTAAAATGGAAGACTCTCTCACGGTACCTTGGCGTTCACGAATATGATGGGTAAGCACTTATTGGATAGAAAGGTTTAACCTAAAATGACAATGAACCTTGTATGGTAGAGGACGAAGGGAAAGCTCATAAGATGAGTGGTTATGATCCTTCACAAAATGTAGTGGGGTTATGTAGCTGAAACAGTTGGCTCCATGCACTATAAGTGATTTCCCACATTTTTAGAGACATAACTGCAGTCTCCGTCACTGAGATGGGAGGGAAATCTCAGAGATGAATAAATGTAAATGGAACATAGATTAAAATCCATTTCTATGTAGATAACATGAATCAAATCATGTTGTGGACTAATAATTTGATTTACCCTTTATCAGAAATGACGAACGGACAATTCGCCAAATTGTTGGACGATAATAAGCTTAAGGGCCCAAACTATGCTGACTGGTTCCGTAACCTTATGCTGGTTTTAACATCCGAGAAATTGGACAAGGTTGCTAAAAACCCTGCTCAGGATCATCCGGGTGACAGGGCTTTTGAAGCCCGTAGGAAGAAATATCAAGAATGGGAAGAGAAAAATTCTCTTGCCCGGTGTTATATCATAGCCTCCTTAGACAATCCAATACAGAGACAATTCGATCAGATCAAAGTGTCCAAGGATATCTTGGATAGTATGAGGACAATGTATGAAGAGTAGGATCGTTCTACTCGACAAAAGGTCTTAAAGTTGTTTATGACCGCTAAAATGATTGAGAGCTAGATGGTTCATGACCATTGTCTAAAGATGATGGGCTACATCAATGAACTGGAGGCTCTCGGGTCAAGGCTTGATTATGTCACCAAAGTTGATGCCATCATAAAGTCTTTGTCTTTCTCCTTCAATCAGTTTATCATGAATTATATAACATGAATAAGCTAAATGTTAGCCTTTAGGAATTCAACAATATGTTGTAGAGGGCTGAAGACCTAATAAAGAAGGATAAGCCCATAGTCATGCTTGTTGAAGGTGGAAAGTCGAGCAAGAAGAAGAGGAAGACAAAGAAAAAGCCTTACAAAAAGGTTAGCAAAGCTAAAAAGCAGAAGAATGACAAGACAGTAGATGCCAGCCACTTCTGCAAATAGACCGACCATTGGAAGAGGAATTGTCCTCAGTACCTGGAGACCAAGAAATAAGGTAATTTTGAATCTTTTGTCATAAAGACTAATTTGTTGGTCACTTCTGCTTCTTGGTATATTGACTCCGGGGTTTATACTCATGCATTTAATACATTGCAGGGGTTCAAGACAAGCAGAAGACTGAGTGACGGAGAAGTTACGCTCTACTTGGGGACTTCTTGTAGCTACAACCATAGGAACTGTAGAATTATCTTTCAGTGAAGGAATCATTGTACTTAATGATTGTCTTTATGTACCGAACTTAAGAAGAAATTTGATTTCTATCTCAAAGTTGTGTTTGGATGGTTATTCTATTTTATTTAGTAATTTGAGTTCTATCAAACGGAATAACAAATTCCTCACTTATGGAGAACTTGAGAATGGTTGGACCAGACGGTCGGACCGGAAAACCCGGGAATCGGTCAATTCTATTTTACCTCAGAATCATTATTTTYCCAAAAACCGTTGATTTGGCCAGTAAACCGCTGATCTGGGTGGTCGAACTGTTTGAACCGTTCAACGGTTTGGTCAGTTTTTATTTTTTATTTTTTTGTCAGAATGGGCCATCCGTTCAGTTTAAACAGTCGGACTGTTCGAACTGAAAACCAAACCCGACCAATTTATTGTCCAATTCGATTTTAAAAACCTTGAAATTTTCTGAATTTCTATTTTCATAATTAGGGTCCAACCTTAATTAGCAGTTGGGATATGGTTGGCGTTCATAAGCAGTTTTCTTGAAAATAATCCTACTTCCTCTAGATTTAYAGGGATAGAATGAACATGGTTAGTCTACACCTTCTAGATTGACAACATCTTCTCCGGTGGCGCTTCATTCCTCTTGACATAGTCTTTGTGTTTGTCGATTTGAGCTTTTCTAGTCCAAGTCAAAGTTGTCCACTTAAGAAAATTTCCACTRTRCATGGACCATTAGGATGTTATCTAATGTGACTTTTTTGGTCATTTACTCGAACACCCATTTTACAGATTTACTTAAAATCTGTTGGCTTGAAATCAGTTGGMTTCTTTTCTTGTTATCTAATGTGACATAGATCGACTTATTTTCTTGTTATAAGTTCTAAAAGCAAAACAAAATCAGTTGGCTTGAAAACAAATTGATTCTTAAAATAAAAAACATAGAAAACAAAATTGATTTGCAAATCTGAATCCAAAATATGTTTTTGAATGTTTGTAAAACAGGATTCAATTGTATTACATGATATCCGAAAAACTTATAATCATCAATCAATGATATTATAAATGTGGTAACCAATCAAATGCTTATTTATAAAATTCAGATGGGAGGGGATTTGGTTAGTCAAAGTCCTTTTGGTATCATGTTTTTCCTAAACAACATAATTTTTTTTCCTGACAAAAACATGTTTTTATCTGATGGTATATCATTTTTTATAATTCATACAACATCTGTACTCTAAAATTTGTTCTTTTTTAAACATCATTTTAAATCAAAACTGTYTTTTACTTCTCAAAACAAAAACTCAGTTAAAAACATGTTTTTGTTTTTGACTGATGTAGCAATTTTAAAACATGTTTGGACATGGTTATCTTATTCTAATTGTAGCTAAATCTGGAGACTTTGGGTTATCATGTTTTGAGCATTAGRACCCATCATGTGATGTGAAGGATCTACCCAGTTAATCTTTTAATCAAAAATCAATTTTCAAATCATCATTGATAGAATACGCTAACATATTAATTAGGTAGATAAGTGATGGAATTTAATATCTAGAGATAGAGATGAATCCATTAGGCTATGTTGGTACCTCTAGTGCAGAAGTCGAGCTTCCACTGCAGGCTGGTCGCTGGTTTGGGATCACACCCTATGCGTTGGACCTCGAGGATATGGCTCAGATTCGAGCTATGTATGACATCCCTGAGGACTTTCGAATGAGGTGCCCGCAGCAGGGTGAGATGGCCACTGGTGCTCGGCCCGATGAACTTTGTGTATACGAGAATAGTTTGGAAGTTGGGCTGAGGTTCCCTCTGAACAAAGGGGTTGCCGAGGTACTTGCATGGTTCCGAGTACTATCGGTGCAGTTGATGCTGAACTCCTTTAGGTTTTTGCTCGGCCTTCTGTCCTACTGCACCGTCTGTGATATCGAGTTGACCCTGGGTATGGTGAGCTTCCTTCTTCAGCTCAAACCTCACCAGAAGGGCTATTACTATTTCTTGACTAGGAAGAACGTCAAAGTGTTGGTCGGGGCTCCTTCCTCTGTGAAGCACTGGAAGGAGACTTTCTTCTTTGTCCACTGTTATAGGGGCCTCCCCTTCACGACCATGCTACAAGAGCCAAGAATGAGAGTGCCCCAACCTCAATGGTCGGCGCTTACTTGGGAGGAAAGGTCAGCTCTGATCATGATCCATGAGATAGACGTAACTGTGTATACATGCTTAGAGATGCTGATGCTCGACGAACTGATACGTAGGGTGGCTGGTCTGTCCATTTTGTTGCTTTATCTTCTTGTACTTTCTTTGCTTCTTTGTTCTTGTACTTACTGTCGTGCTTCTGTGATACAGGTGTAGAAATGGCGAATGAAGAGGAGATTGTACCCCTGACGAAGGAGAATCGCTAGAGGCAGAACCGGGCTGGCATGGTACCGCAGGTCTGAGCCGAGGTAGTTCCTCCCCTGAGTCTTCCGAGAGGGCACCTCGCCGGCAGAAGAGAGCTCGGTGGTGGGGAAACGGGGATGTGGTGGTCGTGGAACTCGGGGAAGCTTGCCAGACGACTTTCCCTACGTAGGTCGAGGTGGGGGGTAGTAGCTCGAACATCCATGTGCCGTGCTAGACAGTTCAAAGTCGGGACGGGCTAGAGACTCCTGGAGTTCCCAAACAGCTGCTTCGCAGAATGGTGACGACCTACATCATTGAAGAGGCCGAGAGTATTGAGAGTAGCACATTAGAGTGCTCACTCATTCGAGCTGCGGCTCAGGTAAGCTCATACTTATGTTCCTTCATTGTTTTAAGTGTGTTTCCTCGTGCTAACATTGCTTCTGGTGTCTGCAGAACGCATGCTCGACCATTGCTGTGGTTGATCGCCTTCGTGAGTTAAGGCGGTGGTACGAGAAGGAGTATTCCACGTACTTGCAACTGAAGGCAGAATTGACTGAGCTTCAAGTGACTGGGGAGCGATCTGCTACATTGGAGAAGGAGGTGGCCGAGTTGAAGGCTCGACTGGACGAGCAAGTAGAGTTGGTCCGTGGCTTGAAGCACGAGATCACCGAACTCAAGGAAGAGAGGGAACGATTGAAGCAAGAGGCCGCCGAGGAGGCAGTGATGCGGTATAAGAACTCAGTGGAAGTTCAACAGGATCAGTATGCTTCAGCTTCCTACGAAGCAGGTTTTAATGTCTTCTAGCAGAGAGCGTTGTGCCACTGTCCCGAGCTAGCCTATAACAATGAAATGCCCCGACCTTAGATGATCTTGTTGGTGAGGAAGGTGGAGGAGGCAACGCTGATGAAGATGGGGATGACGAGGCCATCAACTTCCCTTCTGTGGATTGAACTATCATAGGTCCCTTCTTTTTCTTTTTGTTCCTCTTGTAATGGCTCAGCATGCCGAGCTTTCACCTAATGTATTGGTTGCTCTAACTTAATGAAATTTTCTTGTTCCAAACTTGTGTGAAACTTATATATTCTTTTTTGTTTCCTCGGCGTTGGCTTGGCTAAGGTTTGGTTTGGCTGAGATCTTTAGCCTCCGATTAGTGAAGCGGGAGTGCATTCTGAGCTCTCGTCTTTGGGATGCTCAGATTTTGGTCTTGGGAACCTTTGGGGCCCTTCGAGGGCTAGCCATTCCTCGACAAGCTCTGGCCGACTTAGATGGTAGGCAAGCTTTGGTTGACCGTCCTTAGGCCTTGAGGGGTGGGGGCATTCTTTTCCACTTTAGGCTCAGGCCCTTCGAAGGTCAGCTAAGTCAGGTAGGTCGGTGATGCGCTACCAAGCTTTGCATTGTAGGCTCAGGCCATTCGGAGGTCAGTTGAGTCAGGTAGGTCGGTAATATGCTACTGAGCTGTGCATTGTGGGCTCAGGCCGTTCGGAGGTCAGCTGAGTCAAGTCGGTCGGTAATACGCTGCTGAGCTGTTTGTTGTGGTCTCAGGCTGTTCGGGGGTCAGCCGAGTCAATGGGTTATACCAAGCTACACATGTGTGGTCATGTAGCGTGGTCGTGTAGCGCGGTCGTGTAGCTAGTTGTGTAGTGGCATGTGTGTTTTGTGTGGTGTGTGCGCATGTGGTGTGTCGGGTGCTCAATGTTTTGCTTGAATAAGGTGCCCTTTATTAATAGTAAGTTATTGGTAGTACATCCGAAGGTTTCCTATGTTCCAACTCCTCAATATTGGTCGGCCATCCAGGTCTTCGAGCTTGTAGGTGCTTGGACTAAGAACCTTGGTGGCTCTATACGGCCCTTCCCAGTTTGGTCCAAGCTTTCCTTCTACGAGCACGGGCACTATGACTTTGTAGAGGACGAGGTTGTTAGGCAATGTATGCCCTTAGCTCCAATCAAATTGAGGTACTTGATGACATTTATTGTAAATGAATACAAGTTCATAATTGATTCATGTATTTTGGTATGTTTCTATGTAATACCCTTAAACTAGACACTTATAAGACTCGTGTTAGTTTAGAATCTTCACAGCCATTGGATAAATTTGGGGAGATTTATCCTGGCAAGGCTAACATTGATATGCCGCCAAGTTGGTTGGGGTGGCTTGTCTCAATTTCTAGGGTGAGACATGAGGTACATGTAGTGTGGGTTTTCTTGAAACCCTAAACCAGACCAAAATTCCAGTATTGCCTTGGACCTTGGAGATAGATGGGCAAAACTGGAATGTTACATTTGACCCTAAGACTTGATTATGGTACTACACTAGGTGTCGGATTGGGTAGTCTTTGATATGCCAACCAGTGAGATCCTTAGAGGGGGTCAAAACCTGGGTATGTTGGGACAGTCTGAGAATTCCTCTGAGTGGGTGATCATAGTGACAGAATCAGCCCCTTTGTTGGACAAAGTGAACGACTGGGGATGCACTCTCTTTGATGGAAACCTAAACTGTCGGCAGTTGATTTCAATCGTTGAAATTTGTTTTTGCAAAATATATTTATATAAAGATATACATATATATATATATATTATGGTTTCAAAACGTTTGGAAAAGGTTTTAATTCCTAGAATCCATTCGAGTAGAGTGCGCAACATTGTTCTTTGCAGCCAAGGGAGATGTCATCTCTTGTCGGGTAGTGTTTGATCATTATGGGCTGAGAGGTTAAGTGTAAGACCATCGAGGGTAATACCTGATGGACTAATCTTGCATCTGCCCATAGTCCTTGGGTTTTCATAAGGTGGCTGGACCCAAGGACCATTTAGTGTAAATGTTGGGCCCATTAAGAGCCCATAGTGATGGACTCAGGTGTTCACTGTCTCCTACAGTGAATTCAGCCAGTCCTTGTAACAAAGGCTGGGCCGAACCCATGTGGCTGATGTGTAGATCAATATTTGGGTCCCATGCCATATGAAGAGAACCAACTGGGCAGCAGGTCAAGAGGTTAAGTGAGCACATAAAATTAATGGGCCTAAAGCCCAATTCGAACAGGGCTTAAGTTAGTTAATTAAAAGGAGGCAAAATAGGATTTATAATCTAATTAGGATTAGCTGAAGGATAAGATAAGTCTTATCTATTCAAGAGTCCAGATCCAAATATCAAATTTGGATTAAGGAACTCTCTCCTAATTGGATTAGGAGGCTGATCCTGAGAAGGCTATAAATAAAGGGGGTGAATTCCTCAGTGATACATAACACAACACAACAATCTGCAGAGTTCTTCGCTATTCTTGCAGCCCCTACCCAATTCGATCTCCACTTGTGGGAGTGAACAAGAATTGTTCTTGATATTTCTTCTTGGTGGAAAAAGCAATCTGAAGTCGCGCTCACCAGCCCTATACTCCATTCTTGCTGAAGAATTCGGTTCTTGTTGAAGAGTCGTCCTATTGATCCTGATTCACTACACGCTATGTCATTTTTAGTGGAAGCGGGTTTTGGTTTTCTCCTTGGGCGTGAACACCTTTATTAGGAGTTATCACTACTTTGTATCAAGTATATCCCTCTCCTCCCTTTTGGTTTCAGATCTGGTCCGGTTTGGTTCTAGATTGATCCTTGAAAATGCAGTTTTCTAAAATAGGGAATGTGATTCCCAAATGGGAGAGAGAAAAATTTTTGAAATTTCACCCAACCTTCCTACAAGGTCTGGCCATCCATATGATGGATCTCTCATCCCTTTAGTGGTATCAGAGCCAAGTTCAAATCTTGAACCAAATAAAACTAGATCTGGATTTAGAACTGTTCCCAGTTTAGTGGTATCAGAGCCAGGTTCTCATCACTTTAGCTTTTTTTTCTGGGAAATCGGTTCCCAGTTTTGGGCGATTGATCTGAAATTAAATATTTTATTTTCTCTAATATATTTAGAACTGTTCTATTTATATATCTTGAAATTTGGGTTGTCCGTATGGTGGATATCGAATTCTTTTATTGGCGCAAGAAATTTGCGCACCTGCTGATTTATTCTATTCATTCTTGGTCTGTAAATAATTTTTCTTTTTATTTTTTAGACATGATGTATAGGATTTGATTCTGATGTAATATTAATAGAAAGAATTAGGTTTTATCTATTTTATTTCATGGAAGACGAAGCTGGTTCGCATGTAGGAGAAGACTTGCGCAGATAAGAAATCTGCGATTTGCGAATTGTAGTAATGGAAACTGCAATCTGCAAAATAATTTCTTGTTTTGTAGGCTTGCAGCCTTACGAACAACCCCCTCTTGTGTTTGCTTGTTGATTCTTGAATGCCATTTATCAGTTATTTAATTTCAGATCATCTTCTTGAATTGAATCTTGAATTAAACATCAAACCCTAGACCCATTCGAACTAGATTAGACTAAACTAGTTGGACCGAATCTGTGGTTCAATGAGGGCTGTTCTCAGCCCTAAAATTTCCTTCATGGGCTGAGGGATTGATGATTAATTGCAATGTCCAATTCAGCCCACATCTGTAAAACCCAGTTTTAATCTGTTAAAACTACTTTATCCCAATTCAGGATAAATTATATATGGGTCGAACTGCTCTTTGCAGTTCTACCCATATATTTAGATAATATTAATTGGTAATATTATGGAATTAAATGGGATTTATTTATGGGTTTTATAGTTATTTAGTTGATTGGATCAATTATGGATTTCGTGCATGTGATGTATGGATGTGTGATGTGCTACGTCCATGGGACATAAGCACTTGGCCCATGCTGATTCGGTAGTGGCTCTTTCGCACACCCTGGCTGAATGCACATCATTGCCATGGTGTCCTTAAGATCATTGGATGATCTCCCTGCATGATGGGCCCCACATCAACTTCCTCCCCAAGAGGAACCGTACAGAACCCTAGCCGTTTAGGGCCCATCTAAATCTGGCTTTATGAATGTCAATGGGAGCCACTTTGATTTGACCCAAATAAAACTAGGGCGTAATTATTCGTTCCCTCTTGAAAAATATAGGTGCATGTGATAGGGAGATTCATATGAAAATTGGGCTATCCATTTGTTGTTGGATGTGTTGGATTGTTTCATAAGATGATAGGGGCATCATAGACCGATGTGGGAGGAGCCTATCCTAAAATAGAAAACTCTTTCATGGTACCTTGGCATTCATGAATATGATGGGTAAGCTCTTATTAGACAAAAAGGTTTAACCTAAAATGGCAATGAACCTTGTCTGATAGAGGCCAAAGGGAAAGCTCATTTGATGAGTGGATATGATCCTTTACAGAAGGTGCTGGGGTTATGCAGATGAAACAGTTGGCCCCATGCATTGTATGTGGTTTCTCACATTTCCAGAGACATAGTTCATAGTCTCCGTCACTGAGATAGGAGGGAAATCTCAGAGATGAATAAATGGAAATGGAACATAGATTAAAAGTCATATCTATGTAGAAAATATGAATCAATTCAGGATGTGGACTAATAATATGCCTTGCCTTTTATAATAAATGGCAAACGGACAATTCTCTAAGCTATTGGATGATAACAAACTTAAGGGCCCAAATTATGCTGACTGGTACCATAACCTTATGTTGGTATTAACGTCCGAGAAATTGGATAAGGTTGCTAAAAACCTTGTTCCTGGATCGTCCGGGTGATAGGGCTTCCCGGTGCTACATTATAGCCTCCCTCGATAATCCGATATAGAGACAATTCAATCAGATCGAAGTGTCCAAGGATATCCTGGATAGTCTGAGGATAATGTATGAAGAGCATAGTCATTCTACTTGTCAGAAAGTCTTGAAGTTGTTCATGACTGCAAAAATGACCGAGAGCTAGATGGTTCATGACCATTGTCTCAAGATGATGGGTTACATTACTAAACTAGAGGCACTCAGGTCAGGGCTAGATCATGTCACCTCAGGTTGATGCCATCTTAAATTCCTTGCCTCCATCCTCCAATCAATTTATCATGAATTACAATATGAATAAGCTAAATATTAGCCTTCAGGAACTCAACAATATGTTGCAGAGGGCTGAAGAACTGATCAAGAAGGATAAACTGATAACCATGCTTGTTGAAAGTGGCAATTCGGGTATGAAGAAGAGGAGGGCAAAGAAAAAGCCTCAAAGGAAGACTAACAAACCGAAAAAGCAAAAGAAGGACAAAGCATCGGATGCCTGTCACTTTTGCAAACAGACCAACCACTGGAAGTGGAAATGTCCTCAATATCTGGAGACTAAGATGAAAGGTTGGTAAAGGATGATCCTACATGCCTATGGCATTACCGGCTGTGGCATTCCCTAAGAAGATAACTCATGATCCGATTAATCCTACATGCCTGTGGCATTACCGGCTTGGCCACATCAACATAGATCGTATCACAAGGTTGGTAAATGATGGTCCTTTGTATTTTCTAACTGTAGAAAATCTTACAACCTGTGAACCTTGCCTTCAGGGTAAGATGACGAAGCGACCATTTAAGAAAAAATCCTGAAAGATCTATAGGCACACTTGACCTGATAGAGACTGATGTATGTGGTCCCCTGAATGTTAGGACACATAACCAGCATGTTTATTTCATAACCTTTACCATTGACTATTCTCGGTATGGTTACGTGTACCTAATGAGACATAAGTCTGAATCATTTGAAAAGTTCAAAGAGTTCAGACAAGAAGTCAAGAAACAGTTAGGGAGAGAAATTAAGACCCTTGAATCAGATCGAAGCGGCAAGTATCTCTCTGACGAATTTAGGGACTACTTAAAAGAAAATGGGATTGTATCACAACTGACTCCTCCTGCAACACCACAATTAAACAGTGTGTCAGAGAGGAAAAAACCAGACTTTATTAGATATGATCCAATCACTTCTTGTCCATTCAGAATTACCCACATCGTTTTGGGGTTTCACGTTAGAGACCACGATTTACGTGCTGAACTGGGTTCCAACCAAATCCATTCCTAGGACTTCATATGAGCTATGGACCGGTAAGAAACCAAGGGCGTAGTCTACTTTGGATGGGGAGAGGCATTTCAGGTAGGGGAGAGTGTGTTAGCGGCGGTAGAGCTGACCCTGGATAAGGCAATACTGGGTTGATCTATGCTAGAGCTTCTTCACTTCTGCCTGATCTTCTGGAAGTGTGCATTTTCAGAGGTACTGTGCTACGGGGTCCATCCATGATGGGTTGTGTTGTACCAGGAGGATGAGGAGAGTTTTCTATGCAATGCTCGACTAGGCCAGAGTGTCCAATTGTGTTGTCTTGCCGAGGTCGGTTCTCGGGAGCTGGCTAACTTGGATAGCGCATCGGCTTGAGGAACCTACTGGATGTTGAAGTGCTCAAGTTGGTGGATGAGCTCCTGCACCTTCTGTAGATAACTTGCCCAGCGATCAAGGCCTCATACTCAGCTTCATTGTTGGATGCTTTAAACTCGAACCTGAGGGCATGCTCTAGCACCATGTCATCTGGGCCGAGGAGAATAGGGCCGGCTCCACTGCCTTGCTGATTGGATGAGCCGTCCACGTGCAGGGTCCATACTTGCAGCGGTGGGGTAGGATCCTCGGTGGTGAATGTGCATTGAGCAATGAAGTCGGCTAGGGACTGAGCTTTGATTGTGGGTCGGGGTGCGTATTTGATGTTGAACTCACTTAGCTCCTAGCTCCATTTGATCAAGCAGTTAGATGCTTCCAGCCTTTGGAGGATTTGCTTAAGCGGCTGGTTGGTGAGCACTCGAATACTGTGGGCCTGAAAGTATGGCCTGAGTTTTCTGGCCGAGGTGACCAGAGACAGAGCCATTTTCTCCAAGTTGGAGTACCGGGTTTCCACGGCACGAAGGACTTTGCTGGTGTAGTAGATCAGCCTTTGTACCCGATCTTCCTCCTTGACCAATACCGAGTTGACGACCTCATCCCCGACCGAGAGGTAGAGCAATAGCTCATCCCCTAGGCTCGACTTGGTGAGGAGAGGCGGCGAGCTTAGGTACCGCTTCAGTTCTTGAAAGGACTGTTCACATTCCTCAGTCCATTGGAAGTCATTCGTTCGTTTGAGGGCTTTGAAGAAGAGTAGACACTGGTCTGCGGATTTGGACATGAACCTACCAAGGGCGGCTATTCTACCGGTGAGTCGTTGCACATCTTTATGTGTTCAGGGTGATTGCATGTCGAGGATGGCCTGTATTTTCTCTGGATTTGCCTCAATCCCCCTTTGTGTCACCATGAACACCAAGAATTTACCCAAGCCGACCATGAAAGCTCGGGTATCCCGAGCTAAAGGTTTGTGGGTGGACGAGTTGCCCAGTGTGTTGTGGGCCTACCAAATAACCTTCAAGACGGCGATAGGTGAAACACCCTTTAACCTAACATATGGGACCGAAGCTGTGATACCGATAGAGATAGAAGTGTCGACCTTAAGGACCGAGACATTCAATGAGGAAGACTTGCGGACCAACCTCGACTTAATAGAAGAAGTCAGAGACCTGGCCTACATTCTGACCGCAGCATACCAACAACAAGTGGCTTGCTATTATAATGCCAGAGTCAAGAAATGCCAATTCAGAGTTGGCAACTTAGTACTCAGAAAAGTTATGGTACCTGAGCTCGGTGTGGCAAATCTAGGCCTGAACTGGGAAGTTCCTTATAGGGTCTCCAAAGTGATAGGTTGAAATGCGTATGAGCTCGAAACATTAGAGGGGAAGGTGGTACCCCGAGCGTGGAACATAGACAATCTGAGAAGGTACTACCTTTAAAAAAAGTGTCCCGAGCTACGTTTGCAAACTTGTGGAATTTTGCCAAGGCATCTAGGCCGACCTCCCAATAGCTTGGCAAAAAGGAGACAAAGAAGATAAGTTCCGAGCAACAACTACGAGTTCAAAATTTTGCTAAGGCATTCGGGCCTCTTGACAGCTCGACCAAAAGGAAATCTAAAGAGAGCCCTCACACTAAGGCATTTGACTGACTTAGCAAAAGTTCGACTGAGTTAAAAGGCAGATAAACAGAAAAAGAGTCCGATCCAAAAGAAAAGTACTAGGTGTGAAAAATTAAGTTTCATTGAACAAAAGGCCATAGACCAAATTACATGTTTGCAAAAAGAACTTGACATCATTGAGTTCAGATATTTAGGGCACGCAGGCCCAAGAGATCAACTTATAGGAGAATGTAGGCTCCTGGAAACACTAGAAAAGATATCATCATGCAGGCCAACCTACTCCTTGTCGCCACCTTGTAGCTCATCGCCGACGTCGTCATCCTCCTTGCTCCATCCTTCACCATCTTCTTCTTTGCCCTCCTCAGGAGTCAAGGGCTCCCTATCAACTTGCATGGCGAGCTCATTTGGAATGTCATTCACAGAGAGGGTGCCAAAGTCAAAGTTAGGATGCATCATCTTCAAATAGTGGTGGCAAAGCTTAAAGCCCTTCTTCATCGAATGGATTGCATTGTCCACCTTTTCCTTTTTGTACTCAGGAGACTCACGGAAACATGCAACGACTACCACCTTAACTTGGTGGATTTCTTCAGTATATTTGGTCCGCCTCTCATCTAGTTGGCGCTCCTAGGTGACGAAAGTCTCTTGGGCCTCGACCAACTCATGTTGCATCTTTCTGCTCAGCTCGATGAACTGCTGACAGTCTTCCTCAGTTTTTCTCTACACCGAGCTAGATGTTACGCATCTAGGCCTGCAACGCGTCAATATTGGCCTGCAACTCGCCTCTCTCCCTCTGGCCCGCATTAACCGGATCCAATAAAACCTACCCGATGGTGTTCACCTACCAAAAAGAAGAAAGGCATGATCAGAGCAGAAATCGTAGAGCAAAAAACCAGAAACTTTGAAAGAAAACAAACCTGAACAATACAATGAGCCAATTAAGCTTCGACGTCAATTGGGTTCAAACTGTGAAAATATCACCCATCCTTGGGGAGCAACATACCCCTTGCCATTCGAAGAGCTACGTAAGGATCGGTGACACGATCGAGCACAAAGACATCAACATGAGGAACAAAGCGATGAATATCCGAGGTGTACGGATCGGCCTCACGTTCCTCTTGGCCGACCTGAGGTTGAGAGACAACAGGACCGGTAGAGTACTGATTAGTACTCATTGGATCCTGACCTCCCTCGAGGTCGATGACAGGAGGAGCATATGACTATGACCTCATCTCGGCACTAGCTAAGGTCCCCTCCATGGATGAGCAACGATTAGAGGGGACTCCGTCCTGTACTACGAGAGATTGTTGGTAGAGGGGACGTACAGGTTCAGAAGGTAGCATAAGCGGAAAATGTAGCAGACCCATTGACTAAGACACTGATGCAGAAAGTGTTTGAGAAACACGTGGAAAGTATGGGACTCCATCCTGTACCTAGTTGGATCTAAGTGCAAGTGGGAGCTGTTAGACAATGTATGCCCTTAGCTTCAATTAGCTTGATGTACATTATGACATTTATTGTAAATGAATAAAGTACATATTTGATTCATGTTATATTGGTGTGTTTCTATGTAATATCCTTAAACTGAACATTTATAAGACTCGTGTTAGTTTATAATCTTCACAGCCGTTGGATAGATCTGGGGAGATTTATCTTGCCAAGGCTGAGACTGATGCACCGCCAAGTTGGTTGGGGTGGCTTGTCTCAGCTGCTAGAGTGAGACCTGAGGTACATGCAGTGTGGGTTCTCTTGAAACCCTGAACCGTACCAAATTTCAGTATTGCCCTGGACCTTGGAGATTGATGGTATAAACTGGAATATTACACCTGACCCCTAGACTCGATTATGGTACTGCACTAGGTGTTGGATTGGGATGTCTTTGATATGCCAATCAGTGAGATCCTTAGAGGGGGTCAAAACCTAGGTATGTTGAGACAATATGAGAATTCACCGGAGTGGGTGATCATAGTGACAAGATCAGCCCCTTTGTCAGAAAAAGTGAATGATCAAGGAATGCACTCTCTCTAATGGAAACCTAAATTCTTGACAATTGATTTCAAACTTGTTGAAATTTATTTTAGCAAAATATATTTATATAGAGATATACATATATATTACGGTTTCACAAAATGTTTGTAAAAATGTTTTAATTCCTGAGATCCATGTGAGTGGAGAGTGCAACACTATACCTTGCAGCCGAGGGAGAGGTCCTCTCTTGCGGGCTGTGTTTGATCATTATGGGCTGAGAGGTTAAGTGTAAGACCATTTAGGGATAAAAAACTAGATGGGCTAATCTCACATCTGGCCACAGTCCTTGGGCCTTCATAAGATGGCTGGACCCAATGACCATTTAGTGTAAATGTTGGGCCCATTAAGAGCCCATACTGATGGATTTAAGGGATCACTGTATTCAGTAGTGAATTCAACCAGGCCTTATAACAGAGGCTAGGCTGAACCCATGCGGCTTATTTGGAGATCAATGATAGGGTCCCACGCCATACAAAGAGAGCCAAGTTAACCAACATTAAAGGAAGTGAGCCTGAAAGCTTAAGGAGCCGAAAGCCCATTTCGAACAGGGTTAATTGGATTAATTAAATAGGGGCGAATCTGGGTATGGATTAGCAGATAAGGACAAGAGGATAACTCTTATCCACTTAAAGAGTCCAAATCCAAACAAATATTTGGATTAGGAAACTTCTAATTGGATTAGGAGAAACTGATATTCATCTGCAGATAAGATAAGGGATAAGCCTTATCCCTTAAAGAGTCCAGATCCAAATAAAGATTTGGATCAAGAAATTCCTAATCAGATTAGGAGATTAACTCTTTAAGGTCTATATAAAGGAGGAGGGTGAACTGGAAAAAAACACAGTTCTACTACTTTCTGCTTCTAGTTTTCTCTCTCTCTCTACTCTTGCCGCCCTACCCTGTTCGATCTTTACCTCCTGGAGATGTGTGATCAAGAATGGATCATGATATTGTTTCGACTTACCTAAGGTCCTTATCTCAGACAATGACAAATAGTTTGAAGATGTTAAGTTTCAGGACTGGTGTGTAGAAATGTGTATAAAGCAGAACTTCACCTCGGTCGCACATCCCTAGGCTAATGGTCAGGCCAAGGTAACTAATAGGGCAATCCTCCACGACCTTAAAGCTCGGGTATCCTGAGCTAAAGGTTTGTGGGTGGACGAGTTGCCCAGTGTGTTGTGGGCCTACCAAATAACCATAAAGACGGCGATAAGTGAAACACCCTTTAACCTGACATATGGGACCGAAGCTGTGATACCGATAGAGATAGAAGTGTCGACCTTAAGGTCCGAGACATTCGACGAGGAAGACTTGTGGACCAACCTTGACTTAATAGAAGAAGTCAGAGACCTGACCTACATTCGAACCGCAACATACCAACAACAAGTGGCTTGGTATTATAATGCCAGAGTCAAGAAATGCCAATTCAGAGTTGGCAACTTAGTACTTAGAAAAGTTATGGTACCTGCACTCAATGTGGTAAAGGAAGGCCCGAACTAGGAAGGCCCTTATAGGGTCTTCAAAGTGATAGGTTGAAATGTGTATGAGCTCGAAACATTAGAGGGGAAGGTGGTACCCCGTGTGTGGAACATAGACAATCTGAGAAGGTACTACCTCTAAAAAAGGTGTCCCGAGCTACGTTTGCAAACTTGTGGAATTTTGCCAAGGCATCTAGGCCGACCTCCGAACAGCTTGGCAAAAAGGAGACAAAGAAGATAAGTTTCGAGCAACAACTACGAGTTCAAAAATTTGCTAAGGCATTCGGGCCAACCTCTTGACAGCTCGACGAAAAGGAAATCTAAAGAGAGCCCTCACACTAAGGCATCTGACTGACTTAGCAAAAGTTCGACTAAGTTAAAAGACAGATAAATAGAAAAAGTGTCCCATCCAAAAGAAAAGTACTAGATGTGAAAAATTAAGTTTCATTGAACAAAAGGCCAACGACCAAATTACTTGTATGCAAAAAAAACTTGACATCATTGAGTTCAGATATTTAGGGCATGCAGGCCCAAGAGATCAACTTATAGGAGCATGTAGGCTCCAGGAAACACTAGAAAAGATATCATCATGCAGGCCAACCTACTCCTTGTCGCCACCCTGTAGCTCGTTGCCGGCGTCATCATCCTCCTTGCTCCCTCCTTCACCACCTGTTTCTTTGCCCTCCTCAGGAGTCAATGGCTCCCTATCGACTTGCATGGCAAGCTCATTTGGGACGTCATTCACATAGAGGGTGCCAAAGTCAAAGTTAGGGTGCATCATCTTCAAATAGTGGTGGCATAACTTAAATCCCTTCTTCATCAAAGGGATTGCATTGTCCACCTTTTCCTTTTCGTACTCACGAGACTCATGGAAACATGCAATGACTGCCACCTCAACTTGGTGGATTTCTTCAGTATATTTGGTCTGCCTCTCGTCTAGTTGGCGCTCCTGGGTGACAATATTCTCTCGGGCCTTGGCCAACTCATGTTGCATCTTTCTACTCAGCTTGATGAACTGTTGACGGTCTTCCTCGGTCTTTCTCTACACAGAGTTAGATGTTACGCGTCTGGGCCTACAACGCGTCAATATTGGCTTGCAACTCACCTCTCTCCCTCTGGCCCACATGAACCTATTCCAATGAAACTTGCCCGGTGGCGTTCGCCTACCATAAAGAAGAATGGCATGATCAAAGCAGAAATCACAGAGCCAAAAACCAGAAACTTTGAAAGAAAACAAACCTGAACAATACAGTGAGCCAGCTGAGCTTCGACGTCAATTGGGTTCAAACTGTGAAAATATCGCCCATCCTCGGGGAGCAACATACCCCTTTCCATTCGAAGAGCTACATAAGGATTGGTGACACGTTCGAGCATAGAGACATCAACATGAGGAACGAAGCGAGGAATATCCGAGGTGTACGGGTCGGCCTCGCATTCCTCTTGGTCAACATGAGGTTGAGAGACAACAGGACCGGTAGTGTACTGATCACTCATTGGATCCTGACCTCCCTCGAGGTCGATGACAAGTGGAGCATATGACTATGACCTCACCTCGGCACTAGTTGAGGTCCCCTACATGGATGAGCAGCGATTAACCCTTCACTTCTTCCTCGAAGCCTTTTTCTTGGATGCTACCAACATCGACTCCATACTCGCCATATCTAAAAGAGAGAAAAAAGAGATTAGCCGAGCTAAAAAATCAGTAGTACCAAGAGCAAAGAACTAGAAGGTTGATCTACCTATGTGACTCAGGTCGGCCTATATAAGCTTGGGCTAGGACAAAATGATTTCTATTGAAATCTTCTGGCAGACAAAATTCTGAACCACAACATGCAGCTCTTCGTTGAACCCTTCACTAAAACTCTGACATTCACTTTGCCAAATAGTGCTCATACCTCAACCACCACTCCTAGAAAGGAAGAAGTACCTGCTTCCCCAATCTTTAACCTTGGAGGGAAACTCGACCAACACTTTATAGCCACTACAGAAAGGAAGATAGAAAGAGAAAGGGACACCAGGAACTTTTTTCATGGTACACAGACCAGAGAAGATATCTAGATTCAAAGGGAAACCACAGTGGTGACATGAACAGATCAGCCCTACCAGGGTCCGAACTGCATTAGGGTGCAGTTGACCTAAAGACACACCACAGTACCTCAACACCAAAGGAATGAAAGGATGTAAGGGAAATCGGAGGCCGGCAATCAGCACCTCCTCAAAGACACAACATCTCGGCTATGACTGCAGGGGTTCTCATCAGGGCCGGCTTGGATACAATCGAACTTGACAGGGATTTGGTAAAGGTCATATAATTCTACAATGCTCTCCCTAGAAAGCGTAGTTGGATAAAAAACAAACATCACTAGTTAGACTTCTTCTCTTGTCCCTAGTAGAGAATAAGAGTAGAACTCTCCCTAAGAATCCTCTCCTGAGGAACTTGCCTCTCCATCCGACCTATGGTTAGACGATCTACTGCTTCAAGGATTGTAAGACATCAGAAAGGGTAGGCTACTCACCAAAAAAAAGAATAGAGAGGACTGGCACTAGCAACTGGCAGAACCTCGACATGCGAGCAACACTTCATCTGCAACCTCCTTAGATTCGACACCACCCCAAAAAACTCCAAAAACAATGTAAGTGGAGACCTCAGAGGGGGCCCCATACTTATAATCCGCTGGGCAGAAGGGCGAACGACAGAGATACATTGACAATAAATCAACAGTTGAGATGAAGTTGTCGCACACGGGCAATTTCAAATTCAAAAACTTTGCGCGCCTACTGAGCGCACACTTCCATGGAATTTGAAATTTGAAATCCGCTGTAGTCCCTTACAATCTTAGACTGGGTCAAGAGAGTGAGTTGGGCGACCTACGAGCCAGTCGGAAAAATTACCTTCTGAGAACTACTCCCTTCGCCAAGCTAGCGTAGGCTCTGGAGTGGGGGGCAGCTAATGGGGGGTAATTTGGTCCTTCAAATCACATTGCTACACGTGGCCTACAGATGACACCTCACGCTGAGTAAGCAAACTAGCTTGGCAAGTTAACCAGAAGCACCTCGCCCAGACTGACCTCCACCTCAGTCGGGCCGAGTTGACAGGTCTCCCAGCCAATAGTGACCTGCCTCAAAGACCGGCCGGGCCACAAGAATCTATGGCAACTTGCAAGGAGAGCTCATTGACTTGTCCCAAAGATACGTTACCAGCTCGAGATCTCTAGAACATTAATGCCATGACAGTTAGACCGTCCGATTCGAATGGATGGCCTGTTCTAACAACAAAAATAAAAATAAAAAATTGGCCAAAAATCATTGAACGGGTCGGTAGTTTGACCGCCTGGATTAACGGGTTGTTGATCGATTCAAGGTTTTTGGCAAAGGACTGGGTTTGGAGTAAAACGAAACTGGTTATTTGGATGGTTCCCGGGCCGAATGATCCGACCGTCCGATTCAACGGCGGTTCGAAACCATGCCGAAAGGCCCTATTAGAAGAGGGCAATAAAGTTAAAGAAAAGGAAGAGGGCAATAAAGTTAAAGAAAAGGTCTAATCAGGAATTTTCCCGGTTAATGTAATCATACTTTTATTAGTATTAAAGGCCTCTAGCATTGTTTTCATTTCAGTTTTGATTATTCCATATGTCCATGTGATATTCCTCTATTTCTCATCAGCGATCCCGACTCTAGTGTGATTGCTTGTGTAGGTAGCAGTGAGTAATGAAAATGGTGTTGTGTAGTCCTGAATCAACCCTCTTCTTTCTCATAGTTGGCCTAGTATAGTATTGCTCCATGACTCTCAAGCTCAAGACTTCCCACAGGACTACATAAATGCCCACAACGAGGTTCGTCAAGCAGTGAGGGTTGGCCCTATGACATGGGACAATACGGACTACACTTAGAGATGAGTTCACATTGCGCCCAATAGAGGGCGCCCTACAAGAGTTTGGCTGCCGTCAGGGCAATGCCTGTTCAAACAGCCTTTTCAGCATTGCATTAGGAATATCTCCCTATTCATGTGCTTTATTTCGTGGGGAGATATTTCCGATGCAAGATTGCAAGAGGCTGTTGAGATGGTGTGATGAGCATGGGCTTACCCTGACTGAAGCCAATCTCGCCCCACAAGTGCTCCACACTCCACACCATATTCCAACCGTGTATTAGGAACATCTTCCAATAGAAAATACGGATGATATTCTAATACACGGTTAGGATGTGTTGTGGGGTGCCCTCTATGGCGGCGCAGATGTGAATTCCTCAGAGATAGGCTAATGAGAGAACCGATACTGTCAAGATGTGGGTAGATGAAGAACAATACTATGATTACAACTCCAACTCATGTGCTGCCAGAAATGTGTGTGGCCACTATACTTAGGTGGTCTGGAGAAGCTCAGTTCGTCTTGGGTGTGCTAAGGTTCACTGCAACAATGTGAAGATGTGGGTATTCTTGTTTCTTGTCTTGTGTAAAACTCATATTTCTCAAACTATTCAAGTTTATTTTGAAGTGTGGTGAGGTGAAGTGAAATACTAGAAAAATTAAGAATATTATTCTTTTAATGTTCTTCATTTTAATTACATGCAACCAAAACAGGATTAATGTCTTCTTTCTATGAATTGAAGTTTTCTCACTTGATGTCTTTAGATTCATATGTAGTCCATATACATTTGGATGTGAAGCTGTATTCATTTTGTGTAAATTGTTACAACAATCTATTATCTTAGGATGTGTTTGGTTTGGTAGACAATTAAAGAGAACATTTGCTTTTGGCTTTTGTCCCTGGGTGGGAATTATAATTCGAGATTAGCGTGGTGACTTCATAGTGGGTAGGACCATCCATCTTCACAGTCCGGATGAGTTGGAGACAAAATTATACATACCCGGCTGAACTATCTATCACAATACACCAGTGCTTACTGTGGGCCCATATGAGACCCAGCTTTTTGAACACTGGCGTGTAATTCAGCCGGATGTATATGTTTTTGTCTCCAGCTAATCTGCCCCCAATTTCATCATTGTTCTGTAGAAGAAGCAAAGGCCCAAGTAGTGTTTGAAGCTCTGTACTTGGCCAAAGATTCGGGTTTGACTGGTATACAAGTGGATAATATTTGTGTCATGGGCAACTTTTGGGCCTGATATCAATAAAAGTAATATTTAAAAAAAAAATAAAAATAACTTAACTTTTTAAAAATAACATGATAAAATCACTGTTCATCATCTTCTTCGTCAATCTATTCATCGGTGCCACCTCTCGCCGCCGCCTCCGCCTATTTCTGCCTGCCTCCGCCTCCGCCACTGGCAACGTGGAGGCAGATGAAATGAACATCGGGAATCGAGAGTATCACACCAACAATCGCCTCCAAGATCATAATTCAGTGACATCCAACAGGAAATATCCAACCAGACAACCATTAAATCTAACTTACAGAACAAGAAATATAACTCTTGAAATCAGAGTAAATTCCATGCCAGTATCAATTTTAAGTAAAGCAAACCTAATGAATAACAGATCGATAGAACTACTGATTGAAAGGGAATGATACATCAGGATTTGAAACTTCACAGACTTCTTATTGTGAACAGAGTTTAAGCCTTGAACAGATGAAAAAAAAAAAAAAACTAACGCACCATGGGCAAGCAAAAGCATCATCGGAAGAGTAAACAACAACAGATAAAAAAAAGTTGCAGAGAACTGATTGATTCTTTCTAAGAAACTTCTAACAAATATATTAATTCAGAATCGCATAAAATAAGAACAACTAAAAGAAGATAAATAACTTGTTAACCATAGATTAAGTATGTGAAATACGGTAGAGGTGGGTGTGTTAGAAACTTGACTTGAGAAACTTCAGGTTGAAGGAAAAGATTTTCTTTCTATTCTGTTTCAGCAAACGATTGCAGAGAATATATACAAAGTCTGAGTTCGCTCCCTCTTGTGAGGATCTTGGCTAACCAATAGGTACAAACTCCTAAAAGAATAATGAAAACAAAAACCAAAACCAACTAAAACATAATAGATAAGACTCATACAGAAGATAAGGCAAGGCTTAATACCCTCCTCAAGTTGGAGCATGTAAATGGGAAATGTCCAACTTGGCAAAAAGATTTTCGAATTGTTACCTGCCCAGGGCCTTTGTAAACATATCAGCAAGTTGCTCGGAAGTCCGGACGTAGGAAGGCCGTATATTCCCATTCTGGATTTCACTGCGGATAAAGTGACAGTCTACTTCAATGTGTTTAATCCTCTCATGGAAGACCGGATTGCAGCAATATGCAAGGCTGCTTGATTATCACAGTATAATCGCATAGGGTCAGGATGACCAACTCCTAATGAATGCAACAACCCTTTTAACCATTTCAATTCACATGCAGCGGTTGCCATAGACCTGCATTCCGCCTTAGCTGATGATCTGGACACTGTAAGTTGCTTCTTTGTCTTCCACGAGATAGGTTCTTGGCCCAATAAAACAAAGTATCCGGTGAGAGAGCGTCGTGTCAGTGGACACCTGGCCCAGTCAGAATCACAGTAAGCATACAAGTGAAGATCACTGTCAGCTGGAAGGAAAATTCCCCGTCCTGGGTTACCTTTCAAATATCGCACCACACGTAAAGCCGCCTCCCAGTGTTCTTCACGGGGGTTCTGCATAAATTGAGCGAGCACATGCACACAATAGGACAATTCAGGACGGGTAATGGTCAAGTAAATTAAACGACCCACTAGCCTCTTGTAATTCTCTAGTTTTATTCAAATGACCATCTGCCAAAGCTAGTTTATGATTTTGTTCTAGGGGAAGTCCAGCTAGTTTAGCTCCTAACAATCCAGTTTCTGATATGATATCTAAAGCATACTTCCGTGGACAAAGAAAAATACCTTTCTGGCTTCTGGCGACCTCCACTCCTAAAAAATATTTCAAAGTTCCCAAGTCCTTCATGTGGAAGCATTGGCTCAGATACTTCTTGAATCTTCAAATGGCATTGCCATTATTTCCAGAGATGACAAGATCATCCACGTAAACCAAAATAGTCAACTGTTCCTACTTCCGTCGAAGCGTAAAAAAAGAGTAATCAGATTGTGACTGGGTAAAGCCATACTGTCTTAAGGCTGTCGTGAGTTTAGCAAACCAGCAACGAGGGGCTTGCTTCAAACCATAAAGCAACTTATGCAGCTTGCACACCTTTCCAGGTAGTCTTGAAGCAAATCCAGGTGGCATCTTCATATACACTTCTTGCGGATCTCCATGAAGAAACGCATTTTGTACATCCATCTGATGTAGTTCCCAGTTTTTAGCCACAACAATTGCAAAGAACTCCCACAGAAGCCACGAAGAGCTCATCTTTGTAGGGGGACCTTGCAGAGAGGACTGATGAGGCATTATCTTAATTGAAAGTGAGGTTGGTAGAGCTACTTAGTTTGTTAGCTCCCTGCATAGTCTTTGAGCTCATAAAAAATGTAAACTATAAAGTGATAGCTTCAATTTCTAAAAAGTGAGGGCTTAGCTTTGGTAAGATGAGAACTTAGCTTTTGTAGGATGAGAACTTAGCTTTTTGTAGCGTTTTCCCACAGACGGCTTCAATTGATGTAACCGTTTCTGGTCACGTACCATTTTTTGTGATGTATAATTTTTTTTTTGGCTAAGTACCTCATTATTTGACCCGGTGGTGACGTGCCTTGGTGATGAGCTACTTGGTGGCGAACTGTCTGGTGGCGAGCTCCTTGTTGGAGAGCTACTTGGTGACGAACTGCTTGGTGGCAAATTCCCTGGCGGAGAATTGCCCGGTGGCGAGCTGCCTGGTGGCGAACTGCCTGGTGGACTTGTCATTTGACCTGCTCCTAGGCGGCCTACAACTCAGAGGATGGTGGAGCTCCCTAGTGCAGCGCAACCCGACTACCCTCTACATGAGGTGGTTTCCTCTCCTTTGTAGGCGGTGGGTGCTGAGGGACCTACGAGAACTGAATCAGAGAACCCGAGGGTATTTTCCCGGCGGAGACTCTCTGATGCCTAAGTTAGCATTCTGATTACAGAGAGCTTGGAGAGAAATGAGAGAGCTAGAGAGCAGGGGTTACCATCCTTTTTTCCCCTCCCCCTCCTCTTTGGGGGGTGAGGTCTTTATATACTGGAGTCCTCGCGGGTTAGGTGGGTGAAAAAGCCTCCAAACGGTAAACTCGTCACATCCCATCAGAACCGGGGTACGGTGGTGAACTCCTCGAGGTCGTTAGGCTGGTGCTTGTGTCAGGCGGCCAGGTCGGCGCCTGGGCCTGGTTGTCAGGGCG
>NW_010729083.1:9408305-9437502 GCF_000365185.1 Nelumbo nucifera | reverse complement strand
TCGAAATACAAGGGTAATGAGTCCATTTAAGTGCTAAATAAATGTAAAAGAGTGAATATTAGGGGATAAAAATAGGGTACTTTTTAGTCTCATCACTACTACAGTTTTCTTCTTACTTCTCCAAGTGACTCGAGTCCCACCTACAAGGGTGCAATATCCTAATGTTGTTATCCTATCTCCAAGGGAACTAGCCTAGTCAGCATCAGTGTAAGCCTCCACATCAATTTTATCATGCTTCTTTAACAATAGTCCCTTTCTAGGACAGGTCTTGAGGTATCTCAATATCCTTTCCACTGCCTTCATATGTGAGACTCAAGGAGAATGCATGAATTGATTAACAACATAAATTAAATAGGCAATGTCAAGTCTGGTGAGGAATAAATAAAGTAGTTTTCCAACAATTCTCTGGTATCCCTCTCTATCAGGACATAACTCTCCATCACCTTCTTGTAGGCCATGATTCCGCTCAATAGGAGTGTCTGCAGGTCTTGCTCCTAGCTTTCCTATCTCCTTTGACAGAGATAGATTCCGTCATTAGATCTAGCAACTTAAATTCATAGAAAATACATCAAAGATCCAATATGTTTGATATTAAATCCTATGGCTAGGAAGCATTTCAACTTTTGAATCTCCCTTGGGTCATTTCTGGTGACCACCATTATCATCAACTTACATAATCAATGTTGTTAGGTTTTCTCCATTTATTCTATAGAACAATGTGTAATTAACACTGCTATGTTGGTATCCAACTATCTTCATTGCTTTGCATAATATCTCGAACCAAGACCATGGGGATTGCTTAAGTCCATAAAGGTTCCTCTTTAGTTTGCACACTTTTCCTCCCATGTCATACCTTGGAGGAAGATCCATGTAAACTTCCTCTTGTAAGTTTCCATTCAAGAAGGCATTCTTGATATCCAATTGATGCAATTCACAAGAGAGATTAGCTGCTAGACAGAGTAACACCCGTATGGTATTTAATTCAGCAACTAGAGCAAAGGTTTCCTTATAGTCAATGCCCTCCTTTTAGGTGAATCCTTTTGCAACTAGCCTAGCCTCATACCTCTAAGTGGAGCCATCGACCTTGTGTTTAACATTATAGATCCACTTGCACCCCACAATGCTCTTCCTCTCTGGTAGATCCACTAACTCCCAAGTATTTGCCCTCAATAAGGATTTCATTTTCTCATTCATAGTTTCCCTCCATTTGGGATTGCAAACAGTCCTAGAGTACTTGGAAGGAGTGGGAACAGAAGACAAAACAGAAATAAAAAAGTGATAGCCATGAGACAAATGAGAGTAAGAAACAAATCTATTTGTAGGATGAAGGGTGCATTATTGGACATTCGTCAAGGCAAATAGCCAAATCAGAATAATAGCAAGTAGAATCAGTCTGAGGAATAATACCTTGATCAACATTAGTAGCACCCAATTGGTTGTGGTGTTCAGCGAGCCTATYCCTCTTTCTCTTTTTGCGATAAARAATTAGCTCTCTCTCATCATTAATATTAGGGGCAATAGCTTTCGTGCTAAGAGTAGTATCAGTTGGTGTCACATCAACAAGATTCTCTTTTCGATAAGAGGACTCAATAGAAGGGGAAGCTTTAGAGGAAGTCTCTTCCACCCCGCAAGTCTCTCMCTRAAGAGATTTCRAGAGGGTTTAAAAAGGATTGGGACTCACAAAAGGTGACATTTTTGGTGATCAACTTTCTTCCGAAAAATAGGATAAAGACACTTATACCCCTTTTGTGTGGGTGAGTCACCTAAAAAACACACTACGGATAGCTTTAGCATCCAACTTTGTTCTTTTTGGGATCCTTAAGATGTATAAAATACACAACCAAAGATCTTTGGATGCAAAGAAAACAAAGGTTGATCTAGATGGAGAATAGAGAAAGGGGTTTTCATGCCCAATACCTTGGATGGCATTTTGTTGATTAAGTAGGATGTTGTGAGCACTACATGGGACCATAAACTCTTTGGAACCTTATTCTAAAACAGTAAAGCATGACTAGTTTCCATTAAATGTCTATTCTTTCTCTCAGCAACTTTGTTCTATTGTGGAGTGTAGAACAAGATGACTAATGTAAAGTCCCTTCATCCTCAAAGAACAGATTTAGGGAATTCTTGGAACTTCAGCGGCATTGCTTGATTGGAACTGTTTCTCCTTCCCAAACTGAGTTTCAATCATCTTGCAAAATACCATAGTAATTCTAGGTACTTCTTCTTGCTCTTTCATAAAATAAATCCAAGTGCACCTTATGAAATTATCAATAAAACTAGTAAAGTAACGATAGCCATCCACATAAGTAATGAGTAAAGGACCCACAGATCAAAGTGAGTTAAATCAAAATGATCTTTTACTTCATTACTAGAACTTGGAGAGTTTTCTTTAGAATGCTTGGACAACTGAAAAACATCACAAAAAAGACTCTCAAGAGTTACTATTCAAAAAGATTTGGGAACAAGACTCTTAACAAAGAGAAGGATGACCCAATCTGGCATGCCATAGATAAATAGTGGCACTAGGCTCATTTGTGACATTGTGATTGCTAGTTGATCCTAAAAAACACAATGAGAAGGAAAGAGAGTTACAATACAATCATACAATCCAAGGTTTTGGTTATTTTAGAAACTAAAAGTATGTGGGCAGTAAAATTAGGCACATGTAAGGTAGAGTTAAGAGACAAATCCTTCCCAAGTTGAATGTCTCCCTTCCATAATGGTAGAGATAGTGCCATTGACTATTTTCACTTTATCTTGGCTAGAATCAAGATGGTATGATGAAAAAAGAGGGGTCGTTGATCATGTTCTTAGAAGCTCTTGAGTCAAAAACCCATGAGTTGGAGGAACAAGACTGTATAGCACTCAGGGCAGACAAAATACTTGCCTTGGCAAAAGATGAGGAAGCAACATAAGATTGTTTTAGTTGGGCCATAGCTTGATTAAGGTTGTCTACCTCTTTAGTTGTTAAGTCAGGGAAGCTATTGGGAGCATTGGTGGTCTGTTCCATATGAGGAGAAGCACAAGAAGTAGCAAATTTATTCACACCATTAACCATATTGGAACTTGCTACATGCCCATGGGATCCTTAACCCTTATTTGGTTTCTGATGGAGGATGATTTGACCCGACCTACTGAGATGATGACACGTGGACCTGACTCAGAACGAGCAACAGCACAGCAGCCTGGTTTGACCGTGACCGAGTAACAGTCTGTAGAACAGCTCGCTACATCATAGCTCTCTATAGGGGGAGCTCGCTACAACGCGAACACTAGATCCCCCAAGCTATTGAGAAGGGAATACTCCAAGATTATTTCAGCTCGCGAGTTAGGGAAACCAACTCGCTCTAGCACCTGGGCAGAAGAACTGCCCCAGAGACCAACCTTGATGAGGGTCACCTCGAAATACCCCTAAGAGCTTGCTACAAAGTAGCACGCGGCAAGGATAGCCCGCTACGAAGTAACTTGCGACTGTTATGCGACGCTCTCAGGAAGCTTCCATCTGACAAGACTGTACTCATCAGATTGTGCCACGTCACTCGATTGATGGCGCAGTCCCTGCCCGATTGATAGTCTGCCCCACATCTCTCGACAGATGGTGGCGTGCCTGTCCCTTTGAAGACGTGTCACTCAGCCAAGTAGGTAGTACGTTGTAATGATCACCTACGCAGCCCTGGCAGGTAACGACTGCGACAGGAGCCCAGTGGTGGTTATGCCTGATTTGACAAGAACGCCCCTATAAAAGCCCTTAAAGGGAAGAGATAGACTCTCTCTCGAATTAGATCTGAATTTGCACTCTTACTTGCTCACGAGCTAATCTCGAGACATAGTGATCTAGCGCGATCTACACTCTTAGCCCTTTATCCTCTCTCTTCTTCCTCCCTAGCGTTCTAACTTAAGCTTCGGAGTATTCCCGCCGGGCAAATCCCCGGGAATTCTTCTTCTTCATCTTCTCAGGTGTCGTCCGTTGCCAACAAGGAGCCAGTCAGCAGCCAGCTAGGAGTGCCCGGATCGTGCCGCATCATTTGGCGCCGTCTGTGGGATACGCTTCTAAAAGCCTTCCTCCAAGCTTTTACAACACCTTCTTCCAAAAACTTAGCATTCTTCATGGCTTCTTCCAGCAATGCGGCCTCGTCGGGGAGAAGCCTCCTAGGTCCAGGATCTAGCCAAGAGCCACGCCTCTTCCCGTAGCAAGAAGGAGAGGTCGGCTGCCCCCTCGGCACCTGCCTCGCAGCCTGTAGGCGGGTCAGGGGCCTCTCACCCAACAAAGCCTATGTCACCACAACCTTCACAGTTCGAGCTCCCGTTAGCGGACAACCCGTTCGATGTCCTGGCAGAGGGCTACAGACAGGGCCCTTCGGTCCAGAGTCGTTACCAGCAGTCCGAGCCTATCGAGCTCAGCAACACTGAGGCGTCGAGCACTAATGCCGAACCAGTAAAGCAGTAGTGAAGACGCTGGCGAGCTCGCCAAACTACTTCTAGAGCCTCTCCCGAGCTCAAAGGAAAAGAGGAGGTATGCTCAGCTGAAGTGAAATCTACCCCCCTCCTCTCGGTTTTTTCCCCGTTATCTCCAGGACTCCTTGCTGTCCCCATGCCAAAGGATTTCAAGCTCCCTCCTCTAGACAAGTGTGATGGGTCTTTCGATCCAAATGACCATGTGGGCGCCTTCCAGTCCTAGATGCACCTGGCACGGGCCAGCGAGTCCTGCATGTGCGTGGCATTTTCCACTACCTTCAAAGGAGTGGCCCGCACCTATGACCGAAACCTCGCGCTCGGCTCGGTAAGAAGTTGGGCGCAGTTCATACAGGTTTTCACCTCCCACTTCGTCACTAGCAAGAGATGCCCGCGAACTCAGGAGAGCCTCCTCGGCATAGTGCAAAAGGAAGGGGAGTCCATCTAGAGCTACATCAAGCGGTTCAATGACACTTGTTTGTAGATACCCGACCTGGATCCCGCAGTTTGCCTCACAGTAGCCAAGCGAGGTATCACCCATTAGGAGTTCAAGTGGCACATAGTTGTGAACCAACCCAAAACCGTAACCGAGTTCCTTAAGCTCGCAGATCGGTTCATTGGGATTGAGGAGGAGATCAACCAGAAGGGTGAGCAGACCCTAGAAAAAAGAAAGAGGGAGCCAGAACCCCCGTCTCAGGGCGACAACAGGAAGAAGAAGGACATAGCTCGGGGGGCGAGGCCAATTCAGCCCTCCCGAGCTTCAGCAGCAGAAAGGGACTACACGCCCCTCAACACAAAACGGGCTAAGATCCTCATGGCGATCAAGAACGCTCCATATGTGAAGTGGCCACCTCGGCTGAAAGCCGACCCTAGCACCCGGAATAAAAATTTGTATTGTAGTTTTCATAAAGATCACGGTCATAGTACCGAGAGTTGTAAAACATCCACGATGAGATAAAACAGCTCATCCATTGCGGATATTTACGAAATTTTGTACAAAATAATAATAATAATAATAAAGCAGGTCGACAAGGGGAGCGAAGTAGAGACGCTCTCGAGTCCAGCAGGCAAGCGGAACAATCGCAAAAGCAGCCCCCCAAGGAGAGACCAGTCCGGGGGATCATCCATGTTATAGTCGGAGGCTCGATCGTGGTAGGCTGCACCTCAGTAGCAGCTCGCGCATCAGCTCGCGAGATCGGCAGGGAAGGGCAGAACCCTCCGAAGCAACCAAGGACAGAAGACCCCATTTTCTTCACAGAGGATGATGCACATGGGGTCCACTACCCCCTTGACGACGCGCTCGTCATAAAGGTGAAGATCAATGACTTGGAAGTTAAGCGAGTCCTCGTCGATTCAGGCAACTCGGCAGACATCCTCTTCAAAGCGGCCTTCGACAAACTTCAGCTTTAGGAGAGCGACTTAAAGCCTACGAACACTCCCTTGGTGGGCTTCAGTGGAGAGGAAGTTCGGCCCCTAGGAAGGGTAACAGTACCTGTGGAAGTCGCGACTTGGCCTAGCATTGTGAGGCTCAACCACGACTTCTTGGTGGTCGCAACCCCCTCCCCGTACAACGCCATAGTAGGTCGGCCGATTACTCATGCTTTACGGGCTGTGGTGTCCACCTACTACTTGGCCATGAAGTTCCCCACGGACTTTGGCATCGGGGTAGCGCGAGGTGACCAGCTTGAGTTTCGCAAATTGTATGTCGCTGCCCTCAAGGGAAAAGCCAAGGTGGCCGAAAACCTCGAGTTGGAGCGACTTACGGAGCAGACAGAGGAGACTGTTTCTATTCCAACCTCGGTAGAGGACCCTGCCCGAATAGTTTAGATCGGTGCTTCCATCGAGGAGCCCCGACGATCCGAACTGGTACGCTTTCTACTTAAGAATTTAGATGTTTTTGCTTGGTCTGCGGCAGAAATGCCCGGCATAGACCCCAGCATCGTAACTCATAAGCTTAATACTGATCCTGTAGTTAGGCCCGTTAGACAGAAGAAACGTAACCTAGCCCCAGAGCGGTGGAGGGCAGTCGACGAGGAGGTCGGGAAACTCCTTGCAGCCAATTTTATCAAGGAAGTCCATTACTTGAGCTAGGTGGCCAATCCTGTTCTGGTGAAAAAGGCTAACGGTAAATGGCGCATGTGCGTCGATTACACTGATTTGAACTGAGCTTGCCCAAAGGACTGCTTCCCAATCCCCATGATTGACCGCCTAGTGGACGCGACCTCGGGGCATGAGTTGCTAAGCTTTCTAGACGCCTACTCGGGCTACAATCAGATCAGGATGGACCCAGCCGATGAAGGGAAAATTGCTTTCATAACCGAGCTCGGCCTGTACTGTTACAAGGTCATGCCCTTCGGATTAAAAAATGTCGGGGCGACGTTACAAAGACTTGTAAATAAATTGTTTGAGCCATTGATTGGCCAAAAGGTGGAATGTTATGTAGACGACATGGTCGTCAAAACCCAGCTTTCTTGTGACTTAATACAAGACTTGAATTTAGTTTTTGAAGTTCTGCGTAAATTCAATATGAAGCTGAACCCGAATAAGTGTGCCTTTGGAGTCACCTCGGGTAAATTGCTGGGGTACATCGTGAACCGGCACGGCATTGAGGCCAACCCGGACAAAATAAAGGCCATCTTAGACATGCAACCACCCCAGAAAATGAAGGAGGTTCAGAGGTTGAATGGCCGAAGAGCCGCCCTGAGCCGCTTCATGTCCAATTTGGCAGATCGTTGCCTGCCTTTCTTTAAGGCAATTAAAAGCAAAGGGTTCGAATGGACCCAAGACTGTCAGCTCGTGTTCGATGAGCTCAAAAAATACCTCGCTAGTATACCGGTCTCAACCCGGCCCGAAAAGGGCAATGTTTTAGAGCTGTACCTCTCGGCCAACGACAAAGTGGTCAGCTCGGTACTAATAAAAGAAGTAGATCGGGTCCAACGATCTATCCACTATGTCAGTAAAGTGATGCAGGGAGCAAAGGCAAGATACCCGGAGATTGAAAAACTGAACTACGCACTGGTTATCGCAGCCGAAAGCTCCGCCCGTACTTCTAAGCTCACATTGTTATCGTCCTCACCGACAAACCTCTGAGGCAAGTCTTACTCAAGCCCGAGGTCTCTGGTCGACTGACGAAGTGGTCCGTTGAGCTCAGCAAGTACGATGTCCAATATAACCCGCAGACTGCTATTAAAGCCCAAGCCTTAGTAGATTTCATTGCAGAATGCACTTTCGGCTCCGAAGTCCCCTGGCCGGTTGAGCACGAGGCCCCCAGTTGGGGCGAGCCCGAAGCTCCCAGGCCGGTCGAGTCTGAGCACCGTGATGTTGCAGCCAGTGCGGCATCTCTCCTAGTTAGGCCAAGCGCGAATTGGGATGAGGAACCCTGGATCCTTCACGTAGATGGCTCCTCGAACCAGTAGGGCAGTGGAGCCGGAATAGTCTTGCATGGCCTAAGTGGCACAAAGTTGGAGTATGCACCGCGCTTCGAGTTCGCGGCATCCAACAATGAAGTGGAGTACGAAGCGTTGATAGTCGGGCTAGCCCTAGCCAAAGAAAATGAAAGCCAAGCACATCATCATCTGCAGCGACTCCCAGCTCGTGGTTAGTCAGGTCATAGGAGAGTACGAAGCTCATGAACTGACTATGATTGCTTACTTAGCCAAAGTGCAGGAGGCCCTGCTCAACTTCCAATCATACTTCATTAGGCAAATCCCAAGGTCAGAGAATGTTGAGGCCGACGCCTTGTCTCGGTTAGCCAGTGCCAGTGATAATACCATGAGAACCGTGTACATAGAGAACTTGCCTCGGCCTAGCATTCTCGGGGGGGCAGAGGAGGTCACTCCTATCGTTCAAGCATAGTCGAGCTAGATCGACCCGCTTGTGAGCTTCCTGCTACATGGGACCCTCCCTGTAGATCGCAACGCCGCTAGAAGGGTAGAGCGTTAGGCGGCCAAATATGTCATGATAGACGAACGGATGTATCGAAGATCCTACACACTCCCCTACTTGCGCTACTTGCGACCTACTGAAGCCGACCTCGTACTCCGTGACACTCATGAGGGTCTGTGCGGTGGACACTTAGGGGGTAGGGCCCTCACCCAAAAAGCACTACGACAGGGATACTACTGGCCGACAATGAAAGCAGACGCCATTGAGCTCGTCAGAAAGTGTGACAAATGCCAGAAGCATGCCAACATCCACCATCAGCCCGCTGCCGACCTCAAGTACCTCACCAGCTCGTTACCTTTTGCACAATGGGGTATCGACATACTTGGGCCATTTCCACCAGCGACAAGCCAGAGGAAGTTCTTAGTGGTAGCAGTGGATTATTTCACCAAGTGGGTAGAAGCCAAACCTCTCGTAACAATCATAGCCCAAAACGTCCAGAACTTCTTTTGGAAGAACATCGTATGCCGCTTCGGGCTACCTCGGGTGTTAATTTCTGATAACGGCAATCAGTTCGAGGACATCAAATTCCAGAACTGGTGCCAAGACATGGGGATCCGATAGAACTTCACTTCGGTCGCACATCCTCAAGCAAACGGTCAAGCAGAGGTCACGAATAGAGCTATTCTTCGCGGACTCAAAGCACACCTAGACCGAGCTAAAGGACTGTGGGCAGATGAGCTACCCAGCGTTCTATGGGCTTACCGAACCACAGAGAAGACCGCCATACGAGAAACTCCCTTCAACCTCACATACAGCACCGAAGCAATCATCCTAGCTGAGATTGAGGTACCCTCGCTACAACTGGAAGCGTACGACGACAAGGCAAACGAAGACGAGCTACATACCAACCTCGACCTACTCGACGAAGTAAAGGACCTTGCATATATCAGGACCGCGGCTTATCAACAAAGAGTAGCTCGATACTATAATGCCAGGCTTAAGAAGTAGAACATCCACATTGGCAATCTGGTCCTTCGAAAAATTATGGTACCTGAGCCCGGCGTTGGTAAGCTCAGACCGAATTGGGAAGGACCTTACCGAGTGAAACGAGTTCTCAGGGAAGGAATGTACGAGCTCGAAACCCTTGAAGGGAAATAAGTACCTCGTGCATGGAATATTGTCAACTTAAGGCAATATTACCTATAACCACTGAGTAGACCATGAGTCACTCCCAAAGCCTAAGGGCCAAAATGCCGAGCTAACACGACCTCGGCGCAATAAGACCCAGTCGCCTCTATGGCATGGGCGAACTACTGAGTAGACCATGGGTTACTCCCGGAGCCTAAGGGCCAGAATGCTGAGGTAACACGACCTCGACGCTACAAGACCCAGTCGCCTCCCTGGCATGGGCAAACTTCAAGGGCAGACTATGTCACCCCCTCAGCCTAAGGGCTAAAACACCAAGCTAACAAAGACCTCGGCAACAGGAAAGACTTAGCCGCTTCAGTGGTGAAGGCAAAGTATGAAATATCAGAGGCGTTGGCAGCTCGGGTTTAAACCCCACGAAGCATGGCTCGTCTTGGCACATTGATTGAACTAAGGTATAAGCAACAAGCGTATAGTTCGGGCATACATGGTAACCACTCCACAGTATACTATAGGGATGCCCTAAACGTAACTGCCGTAAGGTCCTATTTCGGGTATGTAGCCCTAATAGCTCGAAATGATGAGATCGCTTTAGAAAAAATAAAAAGAGCACACCATACTTAGAAGAAGAAAAGAAATTTCATTACTGTTTCAAAAAAAAAACCGAGCAAAGCAGCTCGAGAAAGTTCAGTAGCAGGAAAAAAGGGCACAACCGCCCAACAATGATCTTTTCAAGACCGGGTTTATGGCACCCGGGAGCCACCAGAAATCAAAGCAGAAAATTGATGCCGCCAGCCTTAGAGGTCCACCTCCTCCACCTCGTCCTCGTCCTCCGGGGAGTCAGGCTATTCCTCCTCCGCCTGGTCCGCCGTCTCGGGAGACAGGCCCTTCATAGTGATGCTGTCAAGGTTGAGCCCGAAAAATTTCTTTCGGACCAACCAACGGCAAAGCTTGAATCCGGAGCGGTACAAGCTCAAGCCATACTCCACCTGGAGGTTGTGATACTCCTGAGAGTCCTTGAAGTCCCAAACCGCTCTCTCCCGCTCGGCCTCCACCATGTTGTCGAAGTTCCGAGTTCGGTCCAGAAGAGTGGACTCCAAGTCCCGAACCTGTTGGCGAAGGAGCTCCCTCTCCGCTGCCACCCTCGACGACTCCTCCCAGTAGAGTGCGCTCTCTTTAGAAAGCCTGACAATCTGTGCCTCCTGATCTCGGACGAGCAGCTCCTGGGACTCGCTCCCCTTGCGAGTGTGAAGGAGCTCGCCCTGGAGCTTCTGAACGTTGACCTTCTGGTTATGAAAGTCGCAGGAGTGGATGTGCGTCTGGAGGGCCATGGCGTGTATGGCGGTGTTCACCTGCCAACAAGAGACCAAAGTCAAAGGATAGGAAAAGGAAGCGAAAGACGAAGGAGAAGAGAAGGACCACTTACCACCATACAGTGAGAGGCGGCGAGCGCGGCAAGATCCCAAGGCTCCATAGCCGCCCACTTAGCGACCTCTTCGTCTCCTCCGACGAGCCACAACGAAGTCATTTACGCCCTTCCAGTTCCCCACTGGGAACCGCAGGTAGGGAAACGGCTGAGAAGGACTTGGCGGGACCACCCCTTGTTGCGGAAGCTTGCCCTCCTCAAGGCTGGCCCCGCCAGCACCTCCTTTGGATGGAGGTGGTGGAGAGGTGAAGTCTGGCTCAGTAGACCCGAACTCGGTACCCCCAGAGGGGGGAGTCCGATCAGGGCGCGACCTCTTCACTTTGCGCTTCTGGTTGCTCGAAAGGAGGCGGCGCGAATCAACACCAGACATGATGGCTGCCAAAAAAGAAACCACAAGATATCAGTTCGATAAAGAATAGAGCATGTATACACGCAATATTACTACAAGACACTACGCGACCTAAAAGGACAACCTACCTGGACTTAGGCCAGCCTGCACGAGCTTCTCCTCTGTCAAGTAGTCCGAACAGAGGAAGCCTACCGATGCCCAGGACAACATCATTTTCTAAGTTTCGGGGTCCAGCTCGGCCCCGAGGTCTTGGATGGCGACCCTCCAAGAAGTGGGGAAGGGCCACCCCTCGGGGTTACGGACCACGAAATAATCCCGCTTCCAGGCGGGAATCTTATTCGGTAGCTCGTACAAGAGCTTATAGCTGCGGCGGGGAGAGAGGTAGTAAAAGCGCCTCTCCGATGGAACCCCCGGAGTGGCATTTTTTATACAAAGAATAGAGGCAAAGATGTCAAGGTTCAAAGGAAGACAGTACTCATAACACAAAGATATAGTCCCAACCATGTTCCGAATAGCATTGGGATGAAGCTGATCGATGGTGATGTTAAAATGGTTTAGCACCTCAACTATTAAGGGGTGCAAAGGGAGACGCAGGCCAGCCTCAAGCTGTTCTTGGAAGATAACTATGTCATTGGGACCATGCTCCCAAGGGAAGTTGCTAGTGGGGAGGTTGTAGACCAGGTCCCCAGGGAGGTGAAAATAGCGGATTAGATGCTACATCACCAGAGGTCTCCCGAGCCTCTAGGACCTGCTCCCAACCTCCCCCCGAGCTCGAGGGAGCATCGTCGTCCAGGTTATCGCCCCGATGGTAGGTGTGGTATGGGTACCCAGACATGGTTGGCAGTGATCGGGACTCACCAGAAAAGACGAAATGGAGTAAACTGAGAAACTCGGGTAGACTAGACGAATGCACGACCTCAGAATCCGAAGGCAGCAAGATGACATGAAAGGAAATGAGGCCCAGGGGGTCCTCATATTTATAGCCACTGTACCCCCGAATCAACGGCCCAGATCGAAGCAGATCTGACTGCTCATAGTCAAACTGACCGCACGCCTTCTGAAACCGAAATATGACTGGCTGCACGTATCCCACGATTGGGGTAATGACGGTTGCATGGCATCTGGAGTTAAGAGCCGCTTCAACATGTTTTTGGTATTCGAAAAGTCTGAAAATCCCCTAATTCTCGTGTAGGCATTTAATATGAGCAGTCAGTCAAGTTTGGATTTCGATCAAATCAATCCGTCACACTCCATGAACTCCTCGTGCTAAGGGAACACTCTTAGCTTGAAGAGTGGGGGGCAATTGATGGAGGACGATTTGACCCGACCTACTGAGATGATGACACGTGGACCTGACTCAGCACGAGCAACAACTCAGCAGCCTGGCTTGACCGCGACAGAGTAACGAGTCTGTAGAACAGCTCGCTACGTCATAGATCTCTATAGGGAGAGCTCGCTACAACGCGAACTCCAGATCCCCTGCGCTACTGAGAAGGGAATACTCCAAGATTATTTCAGCTTGCGAGCTAGGAAAACCAGCTTGCTCTAGCACCTGGGCAGAAGAACTGCCCCAAAGACCAACCTTGATGAGGGTCACCTCGAAGTACCCCTGAGCTTGCTACAAAGTAGCTTGCGGCAAGGATAGCCCGCTACGAAGTAACTTGCGACTGTGATGCGACGTCTCAGGAAGCTTCCATCTGACAAGACCGTACTCGTCAAACTGTGCCACGTTTCTTGACTGACGGCGCAGTCCCTGCCCAATTGACAGTCTGCCCCACGTCTCTCTACAGATGGTGGCGTGCCTGTCCCTTCGGAGACGTGTCACTCAGCCAAGCAGGCAGTACGTTGTAATGATCACCTGCGCAGCCCTTGCAGGTAACGACTGCGATAGAAGCCCAATGGCGGTTACGCCTGATTTGACAAGAATGCCCCTATAAAAGCCCTTAAAGCGGAGAGACAAACTCTCTCTCGAATTAGATCTGAACTTGCACTCTTACTTGCTCACGAGCTAATCTCGAGACATAGTGATCTAGCGCGATCTACACTCTTAGCCCTTTATCCTCTCTCTTATTCCTCCCCAGCGTTCTAACTTAAGCTTCGGAGTATTCCTACCGGGCAAGTCCCCGGGAATCCTTCTTCTTCATCTTCTCAAGTGCCGTCCGTTGCCAACAAGGAGCCATTCAGCATGCAGCTAGGAGTGCCTGGACCATGCTGCATCAGTTTCTTTTCCTTTTTGAGATATGTTGGTTTCAGATGGGGATACACAATCCAACAAGTATCATTGGTGTATCTCTCCCCCCTTACCCCCCATTTGGGTGGCTGTAGCAAGAGTTGAAAGTTTCACCTGCTGTGTAGCATCCATCTTCATTTCATTCCTCCTAGTCTCTTCATTTCTAATCATACAAAAGACATGTTGCAGGCTAGGTAGTTCCTCCCTCCCTAAAATCTAAGATTTAATGCTTTTATATAAAGATTCAAATCCAACAAGAAACTTGAACACCCTTCTTCAACTTGTTTTACATTAATCTCCTTGTCCTTTGAATCCTTCCAATCAATGATAAGATGGTGGTCAAGCTCCTCCTATAGTCCCCCAAGTGTAGCAAAATAAGTGGCAGCAGACAAATATCCTTGAATCAATGTTGCAATGGAATATGACTCTTTACTTATCAAAAAAAAAATGTTGCAATGTCTTGGGTTAACCTGTACACCATTGTTCATACAAATTGGTGATGGGATTGGTGATCCCTTTAATCCCTCTTTTCTATCCCTCATTACAGTGCATCCCAAAATAATTGTTGTCTTTGTGCCCCTTGTTTTGCTAAACAATCAGCTAGCCCATTTGCACTCCTTTGGACCCATTTAAATTCAGCCTCAACCTCCTTTGCATTCATCTACACTTCCCTAATCACATGTTTAAACGTCCACGGGGTATGACTACTGTTTGCTGCCCAGGATGTGACTACTTTTTAGTCCCCTTCCACCTCAACATGCATGTATCCTAACTGTTTGGCTAGCTTTAAACCTTGTAGTAATGCCAAAAGTTCAGCCTTCAATGAATTTTTGGTGCCAACCGGTCTTGAGAGCATAACCAAAAGTTCAGCCTTCAGAATTTCCGAATGCCTATTCTTATAAGACCTGGATTTCCAACGGAGCTCCCATCAAAATTCAGTTTCACTTTATTGCCTCTTGGTGGTTTCCACTCCAGCCTTACTTTATCTCTTACTTTTGATGAATGTGCTACTTCAGACTAGGTTCTTAGAATGTTTGTGACTAAAAAGACTTGAAAATTGTCCAAGGATTTTACCCAATGTACTACTTTCACCTTGATGCTATCAATCACTTCCTCTATCATTCTTCTTTTTTCCGAGAAAATCCTGTTATTCCTTTCTTCCCACACTATCCAACAAATTGCTTCCTTTATTGCTTTCCACATTACCATCTCTCTTTTCTTTCATTGTCTTAAGAAGTCACGATTGAAGAGTCCTGCCATATATTGAGGGGGAACCCACCTGCAGCCAAAGAGAGTACAAAAGAAATCCCAAATTCGAAGCACGAAAGAAAAAAATATCATTAAATGAGATAGGGTCTCACCACTTTCCTTACACAAAGAGCACATATGAGGAGAAAGGCAAATGTATGGCCTTCTTCTCTGCAACATATCACAAGTGTTTACCTTACCAAGGAATATTTCCCAATAGAAGGCTAGAATCTTTGGGGGAATAGGCTTGCACCAAATTTCTTTCACAGGGAAATCCCCACCTAGGGGGTTGGGGGAAGCAAGTACTTTGAAGAAAGAAGAGCAAGAAAAGATATCGTCTAGAGAGCCTACCCAGATTTTAGAATCTCCCAGCGATAGGTCCAAGTGGATTGGACCTAGAAGGTCTAACAATAGATTAAAGACTCACACTCATTTTCCCAAAGTCCCCTTTTGAAGCCCAAGTTCCAGTTCACACCATTTGGACATGGTGTTCCCAAAATGGATATAGCTTCCTCCTTGGGGTTTGATAGCATAAAGATATCAAGAAATTAGTCTTAAGTGGGGTTTCCCCTACCTAATCTTCCCAGAACATAATTTTATTACCTTTGTCCCACATCGAACTAGATGGAATTGAGAAAGTAGGATAAATTTCATGAATTGCTTTCCAAGGAGAAGCTGAAGATTTATGAGGGGAAACTTTTGCATCTCAACCATTTCCATCCACCCCATGAATGCTCTCAATCACACTGTGCCATAGTCTATTACTCTCAAAAGGAAACCTCCAAAGCCACTTACCTTGTAGAGTTGTGTTCTTTATTAGGATGTTCCTAATTCCTAAGCCCCCTTGTTCCTTAGGTTTGCTAACTTGCTCCTACTTGATCAAATGGTCCTTCCTTTCCTCTCCTGGATCTGAAAAGAAATCTCTCATGTACTTCTCTAAACACTTTGCTACCCTTGAAGGGATTCTAAAGGTTGAAAAGGAAATAGGTGGGGAGGTTTGCCAGTGTGGCTCTAATCAAGGTTATTCTTCCACCCAACGAAATATAATTCCTCTTCCATAGGGCTAACTATCAAACCTTTCTAAGACTAGTTTCCAAAATTCAACTGACCTAGGTTTCCTCCTTAGGGTAGACCTAGGTAACTGAATGGCCAGCTTCTGATCTCACACCCCGAGATCTCAGCTAATCTTATTAGTTCTCTTTCCTCTGAATTAATCCCTACAATTCCACTTTTGGTCCAATTTAACTTCAGCCCTCTCGCTCCCACAAAACTATTCAACAACACCTTCAAAATTTCCACCACTTCCTCATTGTTTCCTTCACAGAAAAAGATGGTGTCATTTGTAAAATGGAGATGGGTAACAATCACCTGATTTCTACCTACCCTCCAACCCCTGATAAGGCCTAGACCATCAGCTTTTGCCACCGTTCTGCTTAGCACTTCTGCCACTAGGTGATGTGGATTGGTCCAGCCATTATTGCAAGAAGGCCAGCAAACAAGTTCTGATTTGGCATGGGGAAGACTCTTGGGACTTGGACTGAGCTGGTCAGGGGTATTTAGGTCATTTTAACTAGTCCTGTGTGGGCCTAGGCTATAACATCTTGTTCCTCTAGTTTAGTAGACTTGTCTTTCAATTTTTAGTTTATTTGTATTAGTAGATAGAAAGCTATTGTGTTTCTTGATGCACAAGACAAGGAGTGGCATTTTTGTAATTATGGTGAATAGTATTCCGGGCCACACAAGTCACTATATAAGTAGATGTATTATCTTCGTTTTGAAGCTAATGAATGAATTGAAGATTTCTTTAGAGCTCTTTTTTCTGTATGGAGTGATTCCTACAAGCCCTAGAGTGATTCTAGGACCCCTTGGAGTGATTCCTTGGTATTTCTCTCTCTCTCTCTCTCTCTTTTCTGTCTTCTGATAGTTCATTTCAGCCCTATTGCATCACTAGGGTAAATAAGAATGGGGATAGGGGTCACCTTGCCTAATTCCTCTCCTAGCCGGGAAGAAGTCCTTTGCTACACCATTAATTAGGATTGAGTATTGGGATATGGTGAAATCAGAAATCTTGGAAGTCTTTAACGAATTCTTCTCCAAAGGGGAGGTTTCACCAGGAGTAAATGCTACTTTTATCACCTTGATTCCAAAGAAGAGGGAGGCCAAAACTCCTAAAGACAGACGAACAGTAGCATGGAGGAGGACAACCAAGACAAACAGTAGCATTTTCCCTACACCACTTTCCATGCGAGTCTTCCTCCATCTTTGGTTCCTTACTCTAACCATTGATATACCCCAACAATCCAGAACTTGTGATAAGAAGTTTTGCTGAAGTAGATCATTCCTTGAAGTTGTGGTCATCCAACTTCACAATGGTAATTTGAAAACTAGGATAACTAGGATTCCCCATATTGAAGAAACCCCTCACTTGAATTGTTTTCCTTCGATGGTGCCTCACTAGTATTTGAAGACATGATGGTCTCTAGCTCTCTTGAAACCTACCCAGGAATTGCAGAAACAATCAGAACCTTTTGGCTTATATGTTGGGAAACCACCCCCCAAACACCAACAAGTAAAAAYAAAGAAGAGCTTGGGCTGCACCACTGATCGAACACTTGGTCTGCAACTCTAGTACTTGCAACCTGTTACTCTTCAGCTTTTGAAGTAATAGGCCACAGAACTCTCTTCCAACTTCAATCTAAAAAAATGCAACAGTCCAAGTGTAGTAACTCCTACTTGAGCCACGGTATTCTACTGTCAATAACCCAGAAAACTTCTGGGGCTGTTATGTTTGACTGTCCAGCACATAGACCTGCACCACTAGGTCTCTCTAGTAGTCATACTTGACTACTTACAGTCCATGCTGCTCTAGTTCATGGCCTACCAACTTAGGGCATCCTTGGTCTGAAACTCCAAGGAAGAGACCTAGAGAGAGAAGTGAAACCCTAGAAAGCTGAGAACAGAACTAGGCTTTCAAGAGGAAGAAGAAAGGAACAACCGGAAAGGAAGAAAAGAAGAGAAAAAAGTGATCAGGATCTAGGACAGATTTATTGCTCTGATACCATGAAGATTCTTAACCCTAGATTAGAGGAAAGAAGAGAAAAGAGAAGAGGAAGCTTGAGGAGAAAAAGGGCAGCAACTTATGTCTCTCCTCTCCAGCCCTTTGGTGTTATTTAAATGAGAACACCACATAAATATAGGGATTGACAACTATGCCCCTGCTTAGGTGGCACCAAGATGCAAATATAAAACACAAGACATAATAAGCCCATGCCCATTACACCCAGTAATAAGAAACAAATACATAACAGAAATATAATGGGCCAGGCCCATTCTATTAAGTCCCACAACAGTGGGAAAAGGTTTGTAGGCTGAAGGAGATTGGGGGGAGGGGACTACGGTTTCAAAGAATAAAAACTTTTAATAAAGCTCTCCTGGGTAAATGGCTTTGGGTTGGATAGGAAGAGGGAGTCCTTATGGAGAGTGGTGGTTGGGAAATATGGGGTGGTAAGGTTTGGGTGGGAACTGAGAGAGGTGTCAATCTCTTATGGGATGAGTGTTTGGAAAGGTATTATGAAATTCAATCAGGAATTCAAGGGCTTGGTTAGATTCAATGTAGGAGATGGAGCTAGAGTGAGATTTTGGGAGGATGAGTGGCGTAGGGTTGGAAACTGTGTGATCTATGCCCAAGGCTGTACAGGTTTGCTGAACAAGTTAAAATTTGCTCAACCCTACAATTCGCCCTACAATTCTCTTCAGATGAGACTTGATCCACCCTACAATTCGCCTCCGGTATCAGCACCTTTGACTTCCTTCCCCTTCTCTTGAAAATCCTTTTATACCTATTTGTACGATCTGCCCCCACTAAACCATATTTCAACTTTGAGAAAACTTAGGTCACATTCTCCTCTTAAACACATCAGATTTATTCAAAGTCTCCACCCCTTTGGAAACTTTTGGTCGCGTAAGTTTGAAATCTCTCCTATTAGAAACCCTTAACCTGTTGGAACAAAAAGAGGTCTGGAGGTCTGGAGTTAAGGCCATCTTTGGACTTTAAAAAGTGGTTCCCACTTAAGCCACAGCCTTGTTTGCAGGCCTAAGTCTTTTTTGAATAAGTCAGACTTGTAGATTGACCTAGAGGAATTTGAGGAGATTTTGTAGGCTTCTCTTGGGGGAAGGAGATAAGGGGAGAAAAACCTAGAGAGAAGGCAAGCAGATTGGGAGCAGCCGAACCTCTCTTCTCTTCTCTTCTCTTCTCTTCGCCCCTCTTCTTCATTCTCTGATTTTCTTGGAATTTTCACCATGACCATGCGTGGCTAAAACTCTTGTACTTGGTCGAAAGAAGCAGAAGCCTCAGAATCCACCAAACTGTGAGGTCTAATTTGGTTTTTATTGTTTAATTCATGCTTTGGATATCGAATGTTCTTCTATGTTTATATCTATGATTGTTTCGTTTGATTGCTACGAAGGCCTGCTAGTTTATTATTCATTACAATTTATTGCCAGATTAAATATCAAATCCGTAATTGTTTGGTCCCTCTAATCTGCGAAGCAACTAGGGTTTAATGATTTGTTGTGTCAGAAATTGTTAGATCCTAGGAAGGACACTCGACTGAATTAATGCAACCGCTTGTGCTTGTGTTATTTAGCTTCATTGATCTCTAATGCTTAATGCTATTGCTGGATTAAATTTTAATGCTTGTTTAGGGGTTGTTCAGTAGTAAGGGTTAAGAGGATCGCTTGTTTTCCGATTAACTGATATTAGGAAGATGCAGGAAAATAATTCCTACGATGAATATTCAAAGTCTGAATTGATTTATTTTTGCATCGATGAGCAGTAGTGAACTTCTGATGGTGGATGTTATCCTATACCAAGATTCGTTCTTTTGGTTAATTACAGTACACTAAATTGCCTTGCTTCCCATTTAAATTTTGTTCTCTTTAATCCTGATTTTCTTTCTTTCAAATATGGTTTTCATGGGAACGATCCTTACTCGCACTACTACCTTTTATTCTCACGAGTATAGGTTTTATTTTTGGGTGCCTACGACAACACGCCAATTGTCTTCGGATGATAGGTTACATTAATGAACTTGAGGCTTTTGGATTCGGGCTTGACCATGTCACGAAGGTAGACGTCATCCTGAATTCTCTGTCTCCTTCCTTCAATCAGTTCATCATGAACTACAATATGAACAAGCAGAATGTCAGCATCCAGGAACTCAGTAATATGTTGTACAGGGCCGAGGAACTGATTAAGAAGGATGAGCCCATAGCTATGCTTGTTGAAACTGGCAAATCGGGCAAGAAGAAGAGGAAGGCTAAGAGAAAGCCCTAGAAGAAGGCTGCCAAGTCCAAGAAGCAGAAGAATAATAGAGCATCAGATGCTTGTCACTTCTGCAAGCAGACCAGCCACTAGAAGAGGAACTGTCCTCAGTACCTGGAATCCAAGAAACAAGGTAATTTTGAATCCTGTGTCATAGAAACCAATTTGTTGCTAACTTCTGCTTCCTGGTGTATTGAATCCGGGGCATCAACTCATGCGTGTAACTCACTGCAGGGGTTCAGGATAAGCAAAAGACTGAATGATGGAGAAGTAACTCTTTACTTGGGGACTTCTGCAAGTGTTGCAGCTACGGCTATAGGAACCGTAGAGTTATTTTTCAGAGAATGATCTATTGTACTAAAAGATAGTCTTTATGTACAGAATTTGAGAATAAATTTGATTTCTGTCTCAAAATTGTGTGCGGATGGATATTCTATTCATTTTGGTAATACGATTACTATTAAAAGAAAAAACAAATTCATCGCATACGGAGAACTTGAGAATGGTCTCTATGTTCTTCATCCTTCTCAAGAAACTAAAATAGCCGAAACTATGTCGGTTGATATCCCCAAGAAAAGAATCCGTGATATAGTTAATCCCGCATGCCTGTGGCATTACCAACTTGGCCATATTAATATAGATCATATCACAAGGTTGGTAAAAGATGGTCCTTTGGATTTTCTAACTGTAGAAGATCTTCTCACCTGTGAACCTTGCCTTCAGGGTAAAATGACGAAACGGCCATTTAACGGTAAGCCTGAAAGATGTACAGGCGCACTTGACCTTATACAAACTGATGTATGTGGTTCCATGAGTGTTAGGACTCGTAACCAGCACGTGTACTTTATACATTCACCGATTATTACTCTCGGTATGGTTACGTGTACCTAATGAGACACAAGTCTGAATCCTTTGAAATGTTCAAAGAGTTTAGACAAGAGGTCGAGAAATAGTTAGGGAGAGAAATTAAGACCCTTTGATCGGATCGAGGTGGCGAGTATCTCTCTAACGAATTCAAGGACTACTTAAAGGTCAACGGGATAGTATCACAGCTAGCTCCTCCTGCTACACCACAGCTAAACGGTGTGTCAGAAAAGATGAACCAGACTTTATTGGATACGGTCCGATCACTTCTCGTACACTCAGAGTTACCCACATCCTTTTGGGGTTACGCATTGGAGACTACGATATACGTGCTGAACCGGGTTCCAACCAAATCAGTTCCGAAGACTCCCTATGAGCTTTGGACCGGAAAAAAACCAAGTGTGAGAAAATTGAAGATTTGGGGTTGTCCGGCACACATTAAAAGAACGAGTGCAGACAAATTGGAATCGAAGACCAGTCGTTGCCTATTCGTAGGCTACCCCAAAGGCTCTGTGGGTTACCTATTCTATGACCCAGGAGAACAGAAAGTGTTCTGTAGCCGAAATGCCCAATTCTTGGAGGATGATTACATCCTGAACAATCATCATCAAGAAGTTGTTCTTGATGAGGAGAGCTCAGGGCCAATGGGAGGTGTCCCACAAGTTCCAGGTAATGACCAACCTAGAAGATCTACCCAGGTTTCCAGGCCTCCAGTTCGTTTTGGCTATGACCAGGATAGTTACCTGGTGGAAGCTATGACCAGTGAGGAGGATCTCGTGACTTATACGGAAGCTATGTTCGACATAGATTCCTTGAAGTGGGTAGATGCCATGAGAGCTGATATGGACTCAATGGAGACCAATGGAGTCTGGACTCTAGTAGATCCGCCCCCTGGGGTGAAAGCAATTGGCTGCAAATAGATCTATAAGAGAAAGAAGGGCCCCGATGGTAAGGTTGAGACCTATAAGGCTCGTCTGGTAGCGAAAGGGTATACTCAGAAAGAGGGCATCGATTATGAGGAAACCTTTTCACCGGTGGCCTTGCTTAAATCCATTAGGATCCTGCTAGCTGAAGCAGCATACCATGATTATGAGATTTGGCAGATGGATGTCAAAACTGCATTCCTGAATGGAGATCTTAGTGAAGATATCTATATGCAGCAACCGCAAGGTTTCATAGCTGCGGGTCAAGAACACAAGGTATGTAAATTGAATAGATCCATATATGGACTTAAGCAAGTTTCTATGAGTTGGAACATCCGATTTGACTCTACTGTCAAAAAGTTTGATTTTGAGTAGAACCCGGATGAGCCCTGTATTTATAGGAAATCCAGTGGTGATAAGATTATGTTTCCGGTTCTGTATGTAGACGACATTCTACTCATTGGAATGATGTACGAATGTTGACTGTGGTGAAAGTGTGGCTTTCACAGCAATTCTCCATGAAAGATCTTGGAGAAGCCTCCTATATACTGGGTATTTGACTCTATAGAGATAGATCGAAGAAAATAATAGGATTATCCCAATCTGCTTACATTGACAAAATAGTCAAGAGATACAGCATGGAGAACTCCGAGAAAAGAAAATGTTCCTTTCAGGCATAGAGTTACTCTCCAAGGGCATGTCTCCCAAGACTCCCGAGGAGATTGAGGGCATGAAGGACGTTCCCTATGCCTCAGCCGTGGGGAGCATCTTGTATGCCATGCTATGCACTCGTCCTGACATTGCTCAGGCAATGAGTGTGGTAAGCAGATTCTAGGCCAACCGGGCAGGAGCACTGGACTGCTGTGAAAAACATACTTAAGTACCTTTGAAGGACAAAAGAGTTTGTCTGGTATTCGATGGTAGCTCACTACAGATCCAGGGGTATATGGATGTCGATTTCTAGTCAGATGCAGATGATAGAAAGTCTACATCTGGGTATGCTTTCACGATGGGATTGTGTTGTTTGCTGGAAAAGCAAAAAATAGGGGTCCACGGCGGATTCCACAACCAAAGCCGAATACATTGCCACAAGTGAAGCTGCCGAATAAGCCATATGGATGAAGAAGTTCATTCATGAATTGGAAGTTGTTCCATCCAATACATCACCCATTCCACTGTTGTGTGACAACACTGGAGCTATTGCTCATGCTAAGGAGCCACAAGCCCACTCAAAGTTGAAGCACATCGAGAGGAAGTACCATGTACTGCAGGAGATAGTTGGAAGAGGGGACGTCTTGATTCAGAAGATAGCATCAGCGGAGAATGTAGCAGACCCATTGACTAAGCCGCTGACACAAAAAGCGTTTGAGAAACACGTGAAAAGTATGGGACTCCGGCTTATACCAGATTGGACCTAAGTGCAAGTGGGAGCTGTTAGATAGTGTATGCCCTTATCTCCAATCAGAATGATGTACCTTACGACATTTATTATAAATGAATAAGGTACATATTTGATTCATGTTATTGTGATGTGTTTCTATGTAATACCCTTAAACTGGACACATATGAGACTCGTGTCAGTTGATAATTTTCACAGCCGTTGGATAGATCTAGGGAGATTTATCCTACCAAGGCTGACACTGATGTGCCGCCAAGTCGGTTTGGGTGGCTTGTCTCAGCTGCCAGGGTGAGACCCTAGGCACATACAGTGTAGGATTAATTGAATCTTTGAACTGGACCAGATTTCCAGTATTGCCCTGGACCTTGGAGATTGATGGAAAAAACTGGAATGTTACACCTGACCCCTAGACTCGATTATGATACTACACTAAGTGTCAGATTGGGTTGTCTTTGATATGCCAATCAGTGAGATCCTTAGAGGGGGTCAAAACCTGGGTATGTTGGGACAGTCTGAGAATTCATCTAAGTGGGTGATCATAGTGATTGGATCAGCCCCTTTGTTGGACAAATGTAATGATTGAGGATGCACTCTCTCTGATGGAAACCAACGTTGTCAGCAGCATAAGGTGGGCGAATTTCAAAAAAAAGTTCTCTCCCTTCAACTGGGAATCGCATTCCCTATTTAGAAAATCATATTTTCAATGATCAATCTTGAACCATAAACTGAACTGTAACTAAACAAAAGCAGTAGAAGAGGATTATACCTGATACAGAGAAATTAATATCTCCCAGCGAATGTGTTCATGCCCAAGGAAGGATCAAAAGACTGCTTCCACTGATGATGGCGTAGTGTAGGGTGGAGCAGAATCAGCAGTGTTCTAGAACCTAATCCTTCGCAAGAAATAGTAGGATGGCACGTGAGCACAGCTTCTTATCAGTCCCTTCACAAGGAATTAATATCAAGATTGAATCTTAATTTTTCCCACTGAAATGGAGGTCGAACTGGCAGGTGAGGCGGCGGCAGGAAGGAGGCGGCAAGAGAGAATTTTCGCAGGTATGTTGAATTCTCTCAATTGTGATTTCAGCTCTGAAGACTTGCAGTGATGTTGTTGTGATGTCTAAAGGTTGCCGCCCCCTCCTCCTTTTATAGCCTTTAAGGGATCAACTCCTAATCCCATTAGGAGTTGCTGATCCAAATCATATTTAGATCAGACTTCCCTTTAAGTGATAAGGGTAAACCCTTATCGTATCTGTAGATTGGATCATCCTTCTCCTAATCTCATTAGGAGGTTTCCAGATCTGAATCACATTCAGATCTAGATTCTCTGAGTGGATAGGGTTAAGACCCAATCCTATCAATCAATCCAATCTCAGAGTTCGCCCTTTAATTTAACTACTTAAATTAGCCCAGTTCGAAACGGGCTTTAGGTCCATTAAGGTTATGTGCTCACATAGCCTTCCTAACTGCTGCCCAATTAGGCTTCCTTGTATGGCGTGGGACCCAAACATTGATCTACACATCAACCACATGGGTTCAGCCCAGCCATTGTTACAAGGCCTGGCCGAATACACTGTTATGGACAGTGCACCCCCTGAAACCCATCACATGGGCTCTATGGGCCCAACACWTACCCTAAGKGGTCCYTGGGCCAAGCCACCTTGTAACACCCAGAGACTGTGGGCAGATGCAAGATTATCCCATCAGGTATTACCCTCAATGGTCTTACACTCAACCTCTCAGCCCATAATGATCAAACACTGCCCGACAAGAGAGGACCTCTCCCTCGGCTGCAAAGAACAGTGTTGCACTCTCTGCTTATATGGATCTCGGGAATTAAAACCTTTTGCAAACAATTTGGAAACCATAATATGTATATACTTTTATATCTCGTATAAAATATATTCTGCAAAACAAATCTCAACGATTGAAATCGGTTGCCGATAGTCTTGGTTTCCATCAGAGAGAGTGCATCCCCAATCATTACCTTTGTCCAACAAAGGGGTTGATCCTGTTACTATGATCACCCACTCAGATGAATTCTCAGACTGTCCCAACATACCCAGGTTTTGAACCTTGGCTAAATGAAGAAGACAATGGCATGCTTACAAGGGATGTCATTGATGGAGAGATAAGAGAAGCTCTGTAGCACATCCCAGATCTGAAGGCTCTAGGACCAGATGGGTTACAAGCAATTTTTTGCAAGCAGTTACAGAACATAATTAAAGGGAGTGTAACTCAGATGGTGAAGGCTTTCTTACATAGTGGGAGAATGAGCAAGGAATAAACCAGACCCTAATTACCCTGATACCAAAGGTTGATAATCCCGATTGTGCAAACCACTATATATAGGTTGATCAGTTTATGCAATGTGCCTTACAAGATTATTGCTCCGATTCTAGCTGGCAAGGTAAGATCGACCTTTACTCGAGAAAATCATATCTTCGTTTCAAAGCACTTTCATCTTAAAGGTGTAAATTGTAGAAAACATCTTAATAATGCATGAAATTTTCAATTCTATGAAAAAGAAAAATGGAAAATAGGTTTGAACGGGATGCAAGCTTGATATGGAGAAAAACCTATGATAAGCTAGAGTGAAAATTTATAGATAAATGCGTTCGAAAATTGGGTTATGTAGTGTATTACTACAAACTCTTAAAGTTTCAAGGGAAATAGAGGGATTCTACAATTAGACCAACACACTCTCTAAAACAGGAAAAGTCACACTAATTAAATCAGTGGTAAGTGCTTTACCTTTCTTCTTCATGTCTTGCTTCCCCTTGCAAGAACAAACTCGAGTTTGACAAATCATGATGACAACTCTTTTGGGAAAATGGCATGTATAGAGCCAAAAGTAACATGTCTCTTAGTAGGAAAGGGATCTTAGAACTGTTTTAAATAGAGTTTTAAAAATCGGACCTGATTGGATGGTTGAACCGTTTAGCCCAAGAACTGGTTAGGTCATGGTTTAACTATTAAATCGTTCAACTTGGTTAATGGTTCCCGAGTTTCTTTAAAACTAATTACAAATTTTTTTATTTATTTTAAAATTGAAACTAAAAAAATAAAAAAATGACAAAAACTTTCATATCTCATAATTTTGTTTGATTATTCTCAATAGCCAAAATTAGTTAGGATTTTTAGGTTTTTCATTGTGATTTTGAGTTTTCTATGATTCTTTCTAGGTTGTAATAGCAAAAAAAAAAAAAAATTGCAAGTCCAATGAAGAGATCGAAAACTCAATACAAGATATGAAAGATGAGACATTGATGTGATATTTGAAATCTGAGATACACTAATTAAGCAAGTACGATATGCGATTTGAGAGAGATTTAGAAAGATGAGAGAGATGTAAGAAGAGGGCAAATCGTGCTGCAATGGTGGTGATGAACATGGTGATAGCCACCGGTGGTGCTTCCTTCCTTCCTTCCTTCCTTCTTCTTCTTCTTCTTCTTCTTCTTCTTCTTCTTCTTCTTCTTAGGGAAAAATGTTGTTGTAACAAATAACAGTGAACATGGCAACAACCACCGCAAGCGATGCTTACTTTTCTTCTTCTTCTTCTTCTTCGTCTTCTTCTTCTTTCCCAGCTGCCTTCTTCTCAAAGTCTCACACTCACCCTCTCATAAGAATGTATATATATAGTCAACTTTAACCTATACCCTAATCTAACATTCAAAATGCAAAGTTATACTATATTTTAAATCTTACTTGTTTGACCCACTCAAACTAGATAGTTGAACCACTAACTCAAAAATTGGAAGCCAAAGTGGTTTTGTATTTGGATTGGTTTTTAAAGCCTTGGTTTTAAATGGAATGTGATGGAGCATTGGAAAAGGTGATAAAACTCTCTTCTGAGTAGATAACTGGATATACAAGTGTAATTACATGTAATTTACCATCACCATGACTACGACGAAGATGTTAAAAGAAAGCTACACGGAGAAATCTCAACCAGGACACCTTTGTAATGGCACAATGACACTTTATCAAAGTGATGTAAGGCTCATGCACTTGCGATGAGCACAGAAGGCCATCCTACACTTGCGATGAGCATGAAACGCCTTCTCGGACCTATGATGAGCACAATGTGCTATCCGAGACCAGTGATGGGTTCAGAATGACATCGCAACTATGTGGCGAACTCAATACACTACCAACATCCTGCGATGAGCATAGAATGGCAGCTTATGTCGTGATGAATGATAAACAAAGCCGAAGTTGGCAATATATGTTCACAGGAAACTCATGCTCTACACAGTCACAGCAAGCTGCGATGAAATGCCCCAAAGATGTCTTATAGAGACATTTGAATACGTCAACCCATGAAGGGGTGTAGCCAACACATGCTATATAAGAATCCTTAGGAAAAGGAAACTTTATCATTAAAGAGGCTCGTTAGACACATGGCGAAACCTTAGTGGAGTTCACTTGATAGCTGACATGAGGATAAAGATCCCCTTTCCTAATACAGAAAGGTCTCTTTTGGGATTTTCTTCTAATAGCCTCATTATCTTGTTTATATAAGGAGATCAACTCTCCCCCATGGGGGACACAAACACATAACCCTAACTTTGGAGGCCTGTTAGAGCATCTCTCTCACTCTCTCACACACTCCCTTCTATGCTCTTCTCCCATTGTCCTCTACAACCAGAACTTCCTCTCACACGCTCTCTTTCCTGGCATCCTTTTCGGACCTTCGGATACTTGACCAACCCCCATCGCCTTACCACCACACCTACAACAAGGCTTCTCTTTATGAAGTGTTAGGAGAAAGGGATCTGAATAGAATAAATTTAAACAATAATGTTCAAGAGTTTTCATATGAGGAAAGAAAAGGAGGGATCTTGACAAACTATCCTCTTTTAATCCAAGGATTATGGAATGTTAGAAGTAGGGGTTGCAACGAGCCAAGCTTCTCACAAGCTATTCGAGTTTGGCTTGGCTCGATTTAAACCAAGTTTCAAACCAAGCTTGAGGCCGATATATAGGCTTGTTTGCTAATCGAGCCAAGCTCAAGCCCAATGAAGTTAAATTCATGAGGCTCGCGAGCCTAATCGATCCTAGTATAATAAATAAATAATACATACATACATATAAATATATATATAATAAATAATTTTTATTATATATAACAATAATTTTTCTATATAATATTTTTATTTTTTATGAATAATAGTAAATAATTTTTATAATTATTTTTATATGTACAAAATAAATATTTTTTTATAATTCTTAATTTTCTGTATGTAAAATAAAAAATTCCTTTTAAATATAATTTTTATGTTTTTAGAAAAAGCTTGACTTGTAGTCAAGCTTGATCCGAGCCAAACCGAGCCGAGCTCGAGCCTAACACTATTTCTACGAGCCAATCTTGAAGAGCCAAGTATTCAACTTGGCTTGGCTCAAATCCACCCCTAGTTATAAGTATTTACATTCTTGACATAGATGTAGACGATAGAGATTTGTAGGGCCCAAGAAATAACTGAGTTCACCATTGGCTCATCAACTTAGATGCAAACTAATAATGAAGATGAGGACAAAGAAATTATAATGCCAAGGATCAAAGTATCGCTATCAGGTATAATGTATGAAAAATATGCAAACTAATAATGAAGATGCAAAATCAAATACAGATATAGATACAGATACAAATATGCTTTAGAAAAATATGGACATGGATGAAAAATATGGATACGCTTGGATACACTAGGGAAATACAAACAAATTCTATAAAAACATCAAAAATACTAAATTTAAGATCAAAGAGCCACAAATAATGTATAAATACAAAGGAAATGTATATTTTAATGGTGTATACTAAAAAAATATTACAATTAATATAGTAGGATGCATAGATATCATACAATTTTATTGATGATGCATCAAACAAGAGTCCAAGACACAAAACATATTTACCTAATATTTTAAGTATATATCAATTATTTTCTA
>NW_010729083.1:9379425-9400573 GCF_000365185.1 Nelumbo nucifera | reverse complement strand
TCCATTAAATATTATATATAATTTTCTAACAAAAAAAAAGTATTATATATAATTCACAATCATTAAATTGAATATTTTAAATTAATATAAATTTATTGTATATTTATAAGAAATTAAATGATTTTTTAAAACATTTTAGTATTTTATAATTTTAGGTATAATTAGTCAGACTTCAAATACGAATCTGTTTTATGAGTTCGGATTTTGGACCGGACTTCGGATCCCAATGACCTCTTTACAAGTTTACAACCATAGAAATACTGAAATAAATGGTATCCCGTTATGCAGTTCCAAATTCGAATATTATGCAGTTTCAAATTCAAAAATTCGAATTCAGTCCAATCTGTCTAAATCAAATTAGATATGGATCCGAATTCACGTCTGCGCCCCACGGAGGTCGCCTACATATTCCAACCGTGTATCGAGAACATCTCTCACCGGCAACTTCAGGGATGTGCAAGTGGGGCGTTTGTGGCGCGTCCTTTATGGGGTGTAGATGTGTTGTATCCTGTAGGATCCAATAATATATGTAAAAATTTTAATTCAGATCTACTCCTCACATCATATCCAATTGTGCATTGAAGACATCTTCCCATGAATGATAATATATAAATAAGGAAATATTCCCAATGTATGATTGCAATAAAAACTATGGGAGTGCAAAACCTTGTTTTATGAAGACTCACTTACAATACATTGTTGGCCACATTTACCTAATTGCACATATGAAATGACAACATACAAGTTCAGTCCCTGCCCACCCCAGATTTTATGAAGGCTCAGTTTGGAAGGAGTACAAATACAAATATGTAGAGTGCAAAACCTTGTTTTCTGTATTATTTTGTATGTATTTGTATTGTAAATACATTTGTATTTGTAATCTTTCCAAATTGAGCCTAAAGCATTTGCCAAATTAATCAATTCACTAGGGATCCACCTAAAGTGATAATTTACTTGGGACAAGATTTTCCTGAACTCATTGGAGAGGTGAGTGAATCTTCACGGGCCATCCACCTAAAGTGACAATTTACCTTGGAACCTCCAACAAAGTCTGAACCTTAGCTTCAACTACTCCAACCTATCCAAGAAGACCATTGGAGGCCCAAACAAGCTCACTAATGAACTTTAGAAATTTACCTCCAATACTTGCTGTTGGAAATTAGGGTTACAAAAACTTGGAGGAGAAGTTCTAAGGCATATCAAAAGATACTATCTTTAGAAAGTTATTTGCCCCCACTCAGTTTCACTAAGTTTGTTGTAGGGTTACAGGCAAATTTGTTCCTAAGGCTATGTCTGGTTGTAATATAAATAAGTTTGCACTGATGCAAAACCATGGCAATGTGAATGATTTGAGTGTAAATTCTAACTTATTGTTATTTCAAATTTTATCTTATTTTGTTTGATTGCAGTACAAATGAAGTAAATTAAGACATGAAGCCAAATGAAGTAAAATCCAAAACAAAATTAAACAAGAATTTTCATTTTTTACATTTGCACTCCCATGCATTTTGTATTAGTGCAAATAAATTTGCATTGCAATCAAACACAGCCCAAGATACAACAAGACCTTGGTGAGAAACTACAACTAGTAAAATTGAAGAATCTCCAAATAAACTTTTTGTGAGATAGTAGCAAATAAGACTGAGAGAGAGAGTGAGAAGTGATTGAAAAAGTTTGCATGTGGATCAACTTGGTTTACACCCTTTAAATAAAATCTGAAGAGTCATCTTGAAGAGGGATGTGTTGGTTTGAAGAGTTTCTTTGCACAATCATGATTTCAAACTTTGTGCCTCTTCTCAGTTAGTTAACAGTTAATGACCATTAATGTTTAAATATTGTCCCTTGATCACACCCGATCAAGTCGTGACTGTTGGATTAACCTAAAACATCAATGCTCATGTTTGATCCTTCAAACCAAACACTCCCTTATGTGCAGTTCAAACCAGAAGTGATTTTGAAATTTCACAAAATTCTTCAATATGCAATTTGTGATTTTCCAAATCGCAAAGTTCGTGACTTGTGATTTTACAATCTCAAAGTCTATGAGTTGTCATTTTGCAAATCGCAATGTCTACAATTTGTGATTTCACAAAACTCATAGGTTGCGATTTTGCAGAATCACAGTCTACAACTAATGTGTCATCACAAACCTTCTCATCGCACTAAAAATATAGTCAACTCTCGCGAGAGTAAGAGCAAAGTGCATCTCATAATGCCGCACATATGCACGTGTGTGTTGTGCGGTAGTAAGCCTCTATACTCTCGTATCTATAACTTGAAGGAGTATATACAAGCTCCTACTTAAAAGCTCAAATCAGTTTCAGTAATCTTTCAATGTGGGACAAGGCTTGAAAGAAGAGAAAACAAGTTAAAGTATAATTTTATCGGGAATTTTAAAACCAGTTTTCAATAAATTTTATCAATCAAACCCCATTTGGATTTTAATCTTATTGAGAGATTAAAGTCCAACACTTTCTTGACCCCTGTGAGAAGACAAACTAACACAAGTACCATCAATTTGAAGAATGTTCTCCAAATGGGAACTTTGAGCTGGGTTAACAATGTTAGCAGCAGCCATTGAAGAACTCTGAACTTGCCCCAAGTTTCTTTCTTAATCTCATAAAGAGATGTCTCAAAATTAAAATTGCTTTGTGGCTAACATCCAAGAATTGACTCAAGAAGTAGTTTTCCTAATTAAATCTTCTAAAGACCTAGTCTTCAAAAAAGATTTTGGTATGCTGCTCCCAAATATACCACCACATGGCATGGATGACTACTTACCATAAAGAGAACTTCATTTACCCATTTTACACCCTAGCCATTGATAAGAAAATCAATCACTAAATTCGGGGGGAGGGGGTAGAAGCTGCTATTAAAGAGGGCATCAAGGAAATATTGCCAAAGGATGTGAATCGTGAGATACCTTACAATTAATAAGAAAATGGTTATAGGATTCCCCATCCTTCAAATACATCGTACAAACATGAGGAGCGATATACAAGCGTCCCTTCCTTTTTCTTAAAATTCTGTCCACAAGAAATCTCCCACACAAAGAAACAAACTCTCGGTGGAACAAGCTAAAATTTTTTTGTAGGGGAGACGGGGTTAATAGCAAAATGACAATTAGGGGAAGGCCACTAGATTCCTCTATCCTTGGGAAGAGGGGTAAGAAAGAATAGAGAGATGGTGGAGTTAAAGGAGAAACAATTCTCTCATCTCGAGATGATTAGGAATAAGGGTGTCAATGGACTAGTTTTGGATTGGACCCTGTTCAGTCCAAAATCAATTTGGACGAATTGGACGGACCAATAAGACATATTAGATTGGATCAATTTGGTCCAAAATATTTATTAGATTGGATTGGACCCGGTCAATCCGTTATAAATTTATATTGGATTGGGTTGGATTAAGCCAATTTCTTATCCACTGATACAAGATAAGAATATAGGTGTCAATGGATTAGATTTGGATTGAAACCAATCTAAATCAAAATAAATTTAAACAAATTGGACAGTCCAAACATTGAATTGGATTGGTGTATAATGATCCAAAATATTCATTGGATTGGATTGAACCTGATCCATTTATAATGAACTCACATTTACTCAGAAGTGAATGAAACTTACCTCGAACTGACGCTACCTAATATGTTACTAGGTATGATTCAGTTTCAAATCCTTGGTAGGGGTATTTATGGTCCAGTTTGGTTTGGTTTAGAGACACTATAGAAAAGAAGGACTACTGCTAAAAGTTTTACTGGCAACCAGAAAATTGCTGCTAAAATAATTGTCACTAAAACTTCTAGTGGCAGTTCTAGTGCTTGTTGGTAAAACTCGAACAAACTGTTGCTAAATACAACTTAGTTAAATCTTTAGCTAAAGGGATGCACTGACTGCCACTAAAGATGATTAGAGAGAATTAGCGATGATAATCGTGATCATCTTTTTCCACATGCCAAAATAACCTAAAATTTGTTACAAATAACCTGTAATTATATTTGATTATTAAGTAAAGTTTTAGTTTGCTTCAAATAACCTATTTTCTCTTCATTAATCCAAATTGAAATTAAATACAAAAATCAAAACATATACAAATAAAACTTAAAAGTCCATTCTCCATTCAAAACATTAGATAAATGCAAATATGTACAGCATAAATACATACAAAATAAGGTATTCTTTTCCCTAAGCTGTGTCTATTCACCTATGTTGGGAGGAGCTTTTTGCGTAGATTTCGTATCAGGTATTCCTTTCCCTAATCTTAATTTCAGATTTTGTCTGGTTTGTTTCAAGAACGACCCTTGAAAAATGCAGTTCTTATAAATCAGGGAATAGGATTCCCGAATGGGAGAAAGAAATTTTTGAAATTTCGCCCAACCACCTTGCATGATTCGAACATCCATATGATGGATCTCCCATCCCTTTAGTGGTATTAGAGCTAGTTTCAAGTCTTGAACCAAATATGGATCAGATTTGAACTTGCACAAATGAGCATAAATTGTTCTACCCGATTTGCGCAAGTTTACCATCTTTTGAGAAATCGGTTCTAAGTAATGGGGCGTATGATCTGAATATTAATTTTTTTATTATTCTGATTTAATTATGGAATGGTTCTATGATTATTTCATGGATGTGTGGGTTGTATGTGTGATGGAGATCGAAATCTTTAATGGTGCCAAGATTTGCGCACCCTGCATTTTTCTATTCTATCATTTTGGTCTATAAATAATTTTTTATTTTTATTTTTAGACAAACTATATAGGATTTGATCTAATATAATAAATAGAAAATTATGGCTTTTTATTTATTTTTACATTGGAAGAAGTGTTGGTTTGCATGGAGGAGAAGAAGACCTTTTGTAGTTTGAGAAACTGCAATCTGCGACTTGTAGATAACGATTTCACTATCTGCGATTAACCCCTTTTTTTGCAGGTGTGAAATCACAGGTACAACCCTCTGATGTGTATTCTTGATGAGTCTTGGTTGTTTTTAATTGCCTGTAATTAATTTCAGATTACAATCTTGAATTGGATATTGCAATAGACACCAAACCCTAGGCCAGTTTGACCCAAGATTGGTCCAAACTGGTTGGACCAAACCTGTGGTTCAATAGGGGTCTGTTCTCAGCCCCAAATTCTAAATTGGGCCAAGGGTTTGATGGCCCATTACAAGATGCAATTCGGCCAACCCTGTAAAACCCAGTTTTGACAAGTTAAAACTGAACTAGCCCATTTTCAATGTAATTTCTATATGGACCGAACTGCCTTTTGCAGTTCAGCCCATATACCTAGATTTATATGATAATATTATGGGCTTTAATGGGCTGATATTGATTTAACTTAATTAATTTAGGATTTTACAGATGATTTAATTGATTCGATCAATTATGTGTTTGTTTCATACATGCGATGTATGATGTGTGATGTGCTACGTACATGAGCCATAAGCACTTGGCCCATGTTAATTCGATAGTGGCTCTTTCGCACATCATTGCCATGATGTCCTTAAGATCATTGGATGATCTCCCATCCTGATATGCCCCACATCAGCTTCCTCCACAAGAGGAATCGTGCAGAACCCTAGCCCATTTAGGGCCCATCTAAATCTGACTTTGAGAAATCTAGTGAGAGCCACTTTGGTTTGATCTAAATAAGAACTAGGGCATAATTATTCGTCCCTCTAGCAAAATATAAGTGCATGTGATAGGGAGATTTATATGATGAACTCTCTAAAGGCCTTCCATCATTAGCATGATGATGGACTATTCAGTAATGAGGAGATGCACCACAAAATTGGGCAATCCATTTGCTGCTAAGTCTGTTGGAATGTTTTTTAAGATGATAGGGACGTCATAAACCGAAATGGGAGGGGCCTATCCTAAAATGGAAGACTCTCTCACAGTACCTTGGYGTTCAMRAATATGAYGGGTRAGCACTYACWRGACAGAAAGGTTTAACCTAAAATGGCAATGAACCTTGTATGGCAGAGGATAAAGGGAAAGCTCATAAGATGAGTGGTTATGATCTTTCACAGAAGGTGGTGGGGTTATGCAGCTGAAACAGTTGGCTCCATGCACTAAAGTGATTTCTCACATTTCTAGAGACATAACTGCAGTCTCCATCACTGAGATGGGAGGTAAATCTCAGAGATGAATAAATGGAAATGGAACATAGATTAAAATCCATATCTTTGTAGGTAACATGAATCAAATCAGGTTGTAGACTAATGATTTGCTTTGCCCTTTATCAGAATTGACGAACGGACGATTTGTCAAATTGTTGGACGATAATAAGCTTAAGGGCCTAAACTATGCTGACTGGTTCCGTAACCTTATGCTGGTTTTAACATCCGAGAAATTGGACAAGGTTGCTAAAAACCCTGCTCAGGATCGTCTGGGTGACAAGGCTTCTGAGGCCCGTAAGAAGGAATATCAAGAATGGGAAGAGAAAAATTCTCTTGCCCGGTGTTATATCATAGCCTCCTTAGACAATCCAATACAGAGACAATTCGATCAGATCAAAGTGTCCAAGGATATCTTGGATAGTCTGAGAACTATGTATGAAGAACATAATCGTTCTACTCGGTAAAAGGTCTTAAAGTTGTTTATGACCGCTAAAATGATTGAGAGCCAGATGGTTAATAACCATTGTCTAAAGATAATGGGCTACATCAATGAACTGGAGGCTCTCGGGTCAGGGCTTGATTATGTCACCAAAGTAGATGCCATACTAAACTCTTTACCTTTCTCCTTCAATCAGTTTATCATGAATTATATAACATGAATAAGTTAAATGTTAGCCTTCAGGAATTCAACAATATGTTGTAGAGGGCTGAAGAACTAATAAAGAAAGATAAGCCCATAGCCATGCTTGTTAAAGGTGGCAAGTCGAGCAAGAAGAAGATGAAGACAAAGAAAAAGCCGTACAAAAAGGTTAGCAAGTCTAAAAAGCAGAAAAAAGGACAAGACATTAGATGCTAGTCACTTTTGCAAACAGACCGACCATTGGAAGAGGAATTGTCCTCAGTACCTGGAGACCAAGAAATAAGGTAATTTTGAATATTTTGTCATAGAGATCAATTTGTTGGTCACTTATGCTTTTTGGTATATTGACTCTGGGGCTTCTACTCATGCATGTAATACATTGCAGGGGTTCAAGACAAGCAGAAGACTAAGTGACGGAGAAGCTACGCTCTACTTGGGGATTTCTGCAATAGTTGCAGCTACAACCAAAGGAACTGTAGAATTAACTTTCAGTAAAGGAATATTTTACTTAATGATTGTCTTTATGTACCGAACTTAAGAAGAAATTTGATTTCTGTGTCAAAGTTGTGTTTGGATGGTTATTCTATTTTATTTAATAATTTGATTTCTATCAAACGGAATAACAAATTCCTCACTTACGGAGAACTCGAGAATGGTCTCTATATTCTCCATCATTCTCTAGAAACAACTTAACCGAAACTACATCAGAAATAATCTCCAAGAGAACACGTGAAACAGTTAATCCCATGTGCTTGTGTCATTACTGACTTTGCCACATTAACATAGATCGTATCACAAGATTGGTAAAGGATGGTCCTTTGGATTTTCTAACTATAGAAGATCTTCCAACCTGTAAGCCTTGCCTTTAGGGTAAGATGATGAAATGGCCATTTACAGGTATGCCTGAAAGATCTACAGGCACGCTTGACCTAATATATAGTAATGTATGTGGTCCCCTGAATGTTAGGACACGTAACCAGCACGTTACGTGTACCTAATGAGACATAAGTCTGAATCCTTTGAAATGTTCAAAGAGTTCAGACAAGAGGTCGAGAAACAGTTGGGGAGACAGATCAAAGCCCTTCGATCATATCAAGGAGGAGAATATCTCTCCAACGAATTTAGGGACTACTTAAGGGACAATGAGATTGTTTCATAGTTAGCTCCTCCTGTTACACCACAATTAAATGGTGTGTCAAGAGGAGGAATCAGAATTCATTGGATATGATCCGATCACTTCTCGTACACTCGGAACTACCTACATCCTTTTGGGGGTACGCATTAGAGATTGCGGTATATGTGCTAAACTGGGTTTCAACCAATCCGTTCTTAAGACTCCATATGAGCTATGGACCGGTAAGAAACCAAGTGTAAGACACTTGAAAATTTGTGGTTGTTCAACACATGTTAAAAGAACTAGTGCTGACAAATTGGAATCCAAGACCAGCCATTGCCTATTTGTAAGTTACCCCAAAGGCTTTGTAGGTTACTTGTTCTATGATCCAAAAGAGCAAAAGGTGTTTTGCAGTTATAATGCCCACTTCCTAGAGGAAGATTACATCCTGGATAATCATCATTAGGAAGTTGTTCTTGATGAGGAGAGCCCAGGGGTAGTGGGAGATGTCCCACCAGCTCTAGAAAATAACCAATCTAGAATATCTACCCGGGCTTTCAGGCCTCTAGTTTGTTACGGCTATGACCAAGAAAATTACTTGGTGGAAGCCACGACCAGTGAGGATGATCCCATGACTTATATAGAATGATGATGCGCAATCCAGTCGGTCCTAGCTGCCGGTTACCTCGCTTCTGACGAGATTGGAGGTGCCTGAAACAAGGAAGAAAATGGAGACTTCCGGGGAGGAACCCGGTTAGAACACTCCGAAGCTCAAGTTAGTGCTCTTCAGAAGGCAAGGGAAATGAGGAATTCTAAGATCAGAAAGCGCGAGAATCACATACCCTCTTCTTTGTGAGATGGGGGCCTTTTATAATCACCTGTACACTTACTTCCATACCTCTGCCAGTTCGGGTATCATTACCTCTGCCAGATCGTGTGTCATTTCCTCTGCCAGATCGGGTGTCATTTCTTCTGCCAATTACTAGTTCGGGTGTCATAACCTCCACTGCTAGCTGCCAGGCTGCCTCTGTCCGTCTGAGATGGCGGTAGCAGGTGGCCGTTGGATGGCAGCTGTCATGTGTCGGACCCCTAATCAGTTAGGTGCGCCGCCTCCGTGTACGGGTCTCTTGGGCGTTAGGTACGGTTGTTCAGTCAGGACACTTGGAGCCAAAGTGGCGTGCGAGGTGAAGTCTTGAGCTCGGATAGAAGTGTGGCCCAAACTGCCTCTGGGTTGGCAGTTCAGGTCTTTGCCTTTTGTGCTTCTTGCAAGGCTCAGGACCTCGAAGGGAGAGCTTGGGTTCCTCCTTAGGGAGCTCGGGAATCTTCAACTCGGAGCTTGGGTTGTAGGTTCCCCCTTTGGGGGAGCTCGGGACTTTTCCTCTCGGAGCTCGGGCTGTGGGCCCGCTGTCGTGCTGAGCTGGCGCTTCTTCCAGGTCACTCTTGGTTACTTCCACGTGTCGTACGACCAAGGGGTCGGGTCAAATCTTCCTCCATCAATTGCCCCCACTCCCCATGCTCGGGCTCTTGACCCGGCGTGGGGAGTTCACAGGATGACAGGTGGATTTGCCTCGGGACACTTTGGCCTCGGTCTACAACTTCTCTGGTCTGACCTGCTTGTGTTCTTGGCTCAACCGGGTCGGTTTGGTTCGACCAGGGGTCAGTCCCGGGCTGTGTATAGCTCACACGCGTAAACAATTTCAAATTTTTGAACGTAAACAACGCGCGCCAAAGTGTCTTTTCCGCGGGAAGTGCACAACTGATTTCGCGGGGAGCTGTTGGATGGTTTCGATCTTGGTCATTGATGTGCGGGTATAGTGGCTATAAATAATGGGGGGCCCCTTGTCACTTTCCTCCGTCATCCTTCAACATTTGTTCCTTGAGCTCGCGTCCAAGCTTGTCAGCTCACATCACTTGTTCGTAGTCCGATAGCTTTTCCTGGTGAGTCCTCAGCCCTCTTTGTTTCGATGTCTAGCTCGGGTAGTTTAGGTAGTCTCCTGGGGGGTTCGATGCTGGTTGTACAAACCGAGCTGCTGCCCCCGACAGCCTTAGTGAGTCTGAGGCGGGGCCCGAGGTAGAGCTCAAATGATGATGCGCAATCTGGTCGGTCCTAGCTGTCGGTCACCTCGCTTCTGACGAGATTGGAGGTGCCTGAAACAAGGAAGAAAATGGAGACTTTCGGGGAAGAACCCAGTTAGAACACTTCAAAGCTCAAGTTAGTGCTCTTCAGAAGGCAAGGGAAATGAGGAATTCTAAGACCAGAAAGCGCGAGAATCACATACCCTCTTCTTTGTGAGATGGGGGCCTTTTATAATCACCTGTACACTTACTTCCATACCTCTGCCAGTTCGGGTATCATTACCTCTGCTAGATTGGGTGTCATTTCCTCTGCCAGATCGGGTGTTATTTCTTCTGCCAATTACCAGTTCGGGTGTCATAACCTCCACTGCCAGCTGCCAGGGCCGCCTCTGTCCATCTGAGATGGCGGTGGTAGGTGGCCGTTGGATGGCGGTTGTCATGTGTCGGACCCCTAATCAGTCAGGTGCGCTGCCTCTGTGTACGGGTCTCCTGGGCATCAGGTACGGTTGTTCAGTCAGGACACTTGGAGCCGAAGTGGCATGCGAGGTGAAGTCTTGAGCTCGGATAGAAGTGTGGCCCAAACTTCCTCTGGGCTGGCAGTTCGGGTCTTTGCCTTTTGTGCTTTTTGCAAGGCTCAGGACCTCGAAGGGAGAGCTCAGGTTCCTCCTTGGGGAGCTCGGGAATCTTCAACTCGGAGCTCGGGTTGTAGGTTCCCCCTTTGGGGGAGCTCGGGACTTCTCCTCTCGGAGCTCGGGCTATGGGCCCGCTATCATGCCGAGCTGGCGCTTCTGCCAGGTCACTCTTGGTTGCTTCCACGTGTCGTACAGCCAAGGGGTCGGGTCAAATTTTCCTCCATCAGTGTGTAAACTTAATCGATCCATATATGGACTTAAGCAAGCTTCTAGGAGCTAGAACATCCGATTTCACTTTACCGTCAAATAGTTTGACTTTGAGCAGAATCTAGATGAGCCATGTGTTTACAGGAAGACAGTGGGAGATAAGGTTATTTTCTTGGTTCTGTATGTAGATGACATTCTACTCATTGGGAATGATGTAGGAATGTTAGCTACGGTGAAAGTATGGCTTTCACAGCAATTCTGCATGAAAGATCTTGTAAAAGCCTTTCACATCTTGGGACTTCGACTCTATAGAGATAGATCAAAGAGAATAATAGGATTATCCCAATTTTTTTACGTTGATAAGATTGTCAAAAGATACAGCATGGAGTACTCAAAGAAAGGAAATGTTCTTTTCAGGCACGGAGTCACTCTCTCCAAGGGTATGTTTCTCAAAACTCCCGAGGAGATTGAGAGCATGAAAGAGGTTCCCTATGCCTCAGCCGTAGGGAGCATCATGTATGCCATGTTGTGCACTCGGCTAGACATTGCTCAGGCCGTGAGTGTGGTAAGAAGATACCAGTCTAACCCAAGACAAGAGCACTAGACTGATGTAAAGAACATACTCATATACCTTCAAAGGACAAAAGAGTTTTGTCTAGTATTCGGTGGTAGTTCACTACAGATCCTAGGGTATACCGATGCCGATTTTTAGTTAGATCCCGATGATAAAAAGTCTACATCTGGTTACATATTTATGATGGGGTCTTGTGCAGTTAACTGGAAGAGTAGTAAACAGGGGTTTAGTGCAGATTCCACAACCGAGGCCCAGTACATTGCTGCAAGTGAATCTTCCAAGGAAGCCATTTTGATGAAGTTCATTCATGAATTAAGAGTAGTTCCATCCAGCACATCACCCGTTCCACTATTCTATGACAACAGTAGAGCCATTGCTCAGGCTAAGGAGCAATGAGCTCGCTCGAAGTCAAAGCACATCAAGAGGAATGACTATGTACTATGAGAGATTGTTGGTAGAGGGGACGTCTGGATTCAGAAGGTAGCATCAGCGGAAAATGTAGTAGACCCATTGACTAAGACACTGATGCAGAAAGTGTTTGAGAAACACGTGGAAAGTATGGGACTCCGTCTTGTACCCGATTGGATCTAAGTGCAAGTGGGAGCTGTTAGACAGTGTATGCCCTTAGCTCCAATTAGCTTGATGTACATTATGACATTTATTGTAAATGAATGAAGTACATATTTGATTCATGTTATATTGGTATGTTTCTGTGTAATACCCTTAAATTGGACACTTATAAGAATCGTGTTAACTTAGAATCTTCACAGCCGTTGGATAGATCTGGGGAGATTTATCTTACCAAGGTTGACACTGATGCGCCACCAAGTTGGTTGGGGTGGCTTGTATCAGGTGTTAGGGTAAGACCTGAGGTACATGAAGTGTGGGTTCTTTTGAAACCCTGAACCGAACCAAATTTCAGTATTGCCCTGGACCTTGGAGATAGATGGGACAAACTGGAATGTTACACCTGACCCCTAGACTCGATTATGATATTGCACTAGGTGTTGGATTGAGCTATCTTTGATATGTCAATCAGTGAGATCCTTAGAGGGGGTCAAAACCTGGGTATGTTGGGACAGTCTGAGAATTCACCTGAGTGGGTGATCATAGTGACAAGATCAGCCCCTTTGTCGGACAAAGTGAATGATCAGGAAATGCACACTCTCTAATGGAAACCTAAATTGCCGGCAATTGATTTCAAACTTGTTGAAATTTGTTTTTGCAAAATATATTTATATAGAGATATACATATATATTACGGTTTCACAAATTTTTTGCAAAATGATTTAATTCCCGGGATCCATGTGAGTAGGGAGTGCAACACTATACTTTGTAGCCGAGGGAGAGGTCCTCTCTTGCGGGCAGTGTTTGATCATTATGGGCTGAGAGCAACATACCCCTTGCCATTCGAAGAGCTACGTAAGGATCGGTGACACGATCGAGCACAGAGACATCAACATGAGGAACGAAGTGAGGAATATCCGAGGTGTATGGGTCAGCCTCACATTCCTCTTGGCCGACCTGAGGTTGAGAGACAAAAGGACCGGTAGAGTACTGATCAATACTCATTGGATCTTGACCTCCCTCGAGGTTGATGACAGGAGGAGCATATGACTATGACCTCACCTCGGCACTAGCTGAGGTCCCCTCCATGGATGAGCAGCAATTAGCCCTTCGCTTCTTCCTCGAAGCCTTTTTCTTGGATGCTTCCAACATCGACTCCATACTCGCCATATCTAAAAGAGAGAAAAAAGAGATTAGCCGAGCTAAAAAATCAGTAGTACCAAGAGCAAAGAACTCGAAGGCTGATCTACCTATGTGACTCAGGCCGGCCTATATAAGCTTGGGCTAGGACAAAATGATTTCTATTGAAATCTTCTGGCGGACAAAATTCTGAACCGCAACATGCAGATCTTCGTTGAACCCTTCACTAAAACTCTGACATTCACTCTACCAAACGGTGCTCATACCTCAACCACCACTCTTAGAAAGGAAGAAGTACCTGCTTCTCCAATCTTTAACCTTGGAGGGAAACTCGACCAACACTTTATAGCCACTACAGAAAGGAAGACAGAAAGAGAAAGGGACACCAGGAACTTTTTTCATGGTACATAGACCAGAGAAGATATCTAGATTCAAAGGTAAACCACGGTGGTGACATGAACAAATCAGCCCTACCAGGGTCCGAACTGCATTAGGGTGCAGTTGACCTAAAGACACATCACAGTACCTCAACACCAAAGGATTGAAAGGATGTAAGGGAAATCGGAGGCCGGCGATCAACACCTCCTCAAAGACACAGATAGTATCTCGGCTATGACTGCAGGGGTACTCATCAGGGCCGGGCTGGATACAATCAAACTTGATAGGGATTTGGTAAAAGTCATATAATTCTATAATGCTCTCCCTAGAAAGCGCAGTTAGACCAAAAACAAACATCGCTAGTTAGACTTCTTCTCTTGTCCCTAGCAGAGAATCAGAGTAGAACTCTCCCTAAGAATCCTCTCCTGAGGAACTTGCCTCTCCATCCGACCTACGGTTAGACGATTTACTACTTGAAGGATTGTAAGACATTGGAAAAGGTAGGCTACTCACCGAAAAAAGAACAAAGAAGACTAGCACCAGCGACTGACAGAACCTCGACATGCGAGCAATACTTCGACCGCAACCTCTTCAGATTGGACACCACCCCAGAAAACTCCAAAAACAATGTAAGTGGGGACCTCAGAGGGGGCCCCATACTTATAATCCACTGGGCAGAAGGGCGAACGACAGAGATACATTGACAATAGATCAACAGTCGAGATGAAGTTGCCGCATGCGGGCAATTTCAAATTCAAAAACTTTGCGCGCCTACTGAGCACACACTTCCATGGAATTTGAAATTTGAAATCCGTTGCAATCCCTTACAATCTCAGACCGGGCCAAGAGAATGTGTTGGGCGACCTACGATCCAGCCAGACAAATTACCTTACTGAGAACTACTCCCTTTGCCGAGCTGGCGTAGGCTCGGGAGTGGGGGGCAGCTAATGAGGGGTAATTTGGTCCTTCAAATCACATTGCGACACGTGGCCTATAGATGACACCTCACGCTGAGTAAGCAAACTAGCTTGGCAAGTTAACCAGAAGCACCTCGCCTAGACTGACCTCCACCTCAGTCGGGTCGAGTTGACAGGTCTCCTAGCCAATAACGACCTGCCTCAAAGACCGGCCGAGCTGTAAGAATCTATGGCAACCTACAAGGAGAGCTCACTGAATTGTCCCAAAGATACGTTACCAGCTCGAGATCTCTAGAACATTAGTGCCTCGACATTTAGACCGGCCTACCGCACCACACGCGCCTGAGTAACTCGTATGGACTTTAACCCCATGCAAAACACGTAATCGACGTAATAACTCAACTGACTAAGCGGAAACAGCTCCGCAAGAAGATGAAACCCGTTGTAAGGAGGCTCAGACCACTTATACCTATATAAGGTGCTCATTTCTACCTGTGAAGGTATGTGCGATTACAAGCTCTCTTGCTTTCTAAGACATTCTCTGATTTAAGCATCAGAATGCCCACCCCGGGTAAAGAAAACCCGGGCATTCTAACCCTCTCTTGCAGAACAAAACTTCTCAGCCACAACTAGCTCGGTCTAGCACAACTCGGCCTTGACAAGGAATCTTCCGAATTAGCGTCCGAGTCACTTGACAAAGGAGAGCAGCTAGATTGCGCTACATCAATAATAGTAATAATGATGATGCTAAGTCTTGGTGCATAAATGAATGGTCTTGATCTCTACGACTATGTCCCGTTTGGGACTTGGGAGGGCTTTCCCAGCCTTAATTATTTTTGTTGAAGATTTTTTTAAGTTGCTTTTGGGAGTGCTCATATTGAGCAATTGCTGGGCCTATTAGTCTTAAAAAGTGTTTCTCTCTCTGAAAAGTATGGATTTAAAAAACGACCCAGAAATGGAATCGTTTTAGCCACCGGTTTCTGGGTCGATAGTTTGACCATCCGATTCGAATGGATGGCCTGTTCTGACAACAAAAATAAAAATAAAAAATAATTAAAAATAAAAAATCATCCAAAAATCATTGAACGAGTCAGCGGTTTGACCGCCTGGATCAATGGATTGTTGACTGATTCAATAGTTTTTGGGCAAGGACTGGGTTTGAGGTAAAACGAAACTGGTTGCCTGGATGGTTTCCGGGCCGAATGGTCCGACCATCCGATTGAACGGCGGTTCGAAAACCATGCTGAAAGGCCCTATTAGAAGAGGGCAATAAAGTTAAAGAAAAGGAAGAGGGCAATAAAATTAAAGAAAAGGTCTACTTAAGCTATTTAACTACAAGTGTTCAATGTACTTACTTAAATGAACACTTACTCAAAAGTCGCTTATTTAAAAGCCCGTTTACAAAGGAAAGTACACCCAAAGGCAGCTTAGCTAATTTCTCCAAACCAACTCTATTAAACCAACTCAATCAAACCTTTGGTCATTCCAAATGGGCTTATAATATGACCGAGTTCAAAGTATACCAATGGATATAAATAGGACAATTTGAATAAATTGATCAACAAAAATAAATCAAGCGGTGCTAGTTTACTGATCCTACAGATAGAGGGGTTTTCTAGATGCAGGGTCTTTTTGAGGGAAACATTGTGGTGTTGGGGGTTATTTTTGCATGTTAAATTTAAAAGAAATGATATCAAGTGGTCTGAGGTCATTTTTATTTTTATCATTTAAAAATTATCTCTAGGTGTTGTGTGCTGAGATCAAATCGGCCCCCACAAGACTGCACCTCACAACATACATTTCTGTCGTATATTGAAAATTTTGGCGATGATATTATCATCTAGAGATATTCTTAATACATGGTGGGAATGTGCTGTGGTACATTCTGGGGTGCATTATTGTGGCAGCCTAATTTGAACTCGTTGTATGCTCCTTTATTTAAGAGACCAGATAAATAATTTATAAAACTTTATAGGCAATTTCTTGCAAGCATCTAAATTTTGGGGAAATTATTGGACGATTTTTCAGTAAAGTCAAAGTTTAGGGAGTTTTTAGACAATTCATTTGGGCTCAGACACTTTGATTTCGTCAACTTGCTTATGTCACAATAATAGAATAGGGAATATTCCATATTCACCCTCACACTCTCAATTATTTGTCACTAGGGACCCACCTGCCAAACCCTAATGTTGTGTTTGGTTTGATTAAAAATAAGAGAAATACAGTGGAAAAGTTTTCAAGAAATTTTCCAAAACATACATATATTTTTATAGGAAAATTTCCGATTAGTACCATGTACCTTGGGCCAAGTGCCACTTTGGTCCCCAAACTTTAAAATGCAACAATTCAGTACCAAAACCTTCAAGACATGGCAATCCAATACCTATTGTTAATTAGCTATTAACCATCTGTTAAGCGGCATTTGAAAAAGACACAAATGCCTTTCAAGTATTATCTAATTTTCTTTATCAACCATCCAAACATTGACAAAAAATTAACAGTTTTAGATCCTTGTCTCTTCTATTCAAGAAAGTTGGGGTCACCAGAATGTCCACTCAAAGGTGACCCCAACTTTCTTGAACAGAAAAGACAAGGATTTGGGACTATTAATTTTTTGTCAACATTTAGATGGTTGATAAAAAAAATTAACACTTGAAGGGCATTTGTGTCTTTTTCAAATGCCACTTTATGGCTGATTAACAGCTAATTAATGACAGATACTTAATTGTCACATTTTAAAAATTTGGGTACTGAATTATAGCATTTTAAAGTTTGAGGATCAAAGTGGCACTAGACCAAAAGTACAGGGTACTAATCAGGAATTTTCCCGATTAATGTAATCATACTTTTATTAGTATTAAAGGCCTCTAGCATTGTTTTCATTTTAGTTTTGATTATTCCATATGTCCATGTGATATTCCTCTATTTCTCATCAACGATCCCGACTCTAGTGTGATTGCTTGCGTAGGTAGCAGTGAGTAATGAAAATGGTGTTGTGTAGGCCTGAATCAACCCTCTCTTTCTCATAGTTGGCCTAGTATTGCTCCATGACTCTCAAGCTCAAGACTTCCCACAGGACTACATAAATGCCCACAACGAGGTTCGTCAAGTTGTGAGGGTTGGCCCTATGACATGGGACAATACAGACTACACTTAGAGATGAGTTCACATTGCGCCCAATAGAGGGCGCCCTACAAGAGTTTGGCTGCCGTCAGGGCAATGCCTATTCGAACAGCCTTTTCAGCCTTGCATTGGGAATATCTCCCTACTCATGTGCTTTATTTTGTGGGGAGATATTTCCGATGCAAGGTTGTAAGAGGCTGTTGGGATGGTGTGATGAGCATGGGCTTGTCCTGACTGAAGCCAATCTCGCCCCACAAGTGCTCCACACTCCACACCATATTCCAACCGTGTATTAGGAACATCTTCCAATGGCAAGTACGGATGATATTCCTAATACACGGTTGGAATGTGTTGTGGGGCACTTCTGGGTGCCCTCTATGGGGCGCAGATGTGAATTCCTCAGAGATAGGCTAATGAGAGAACCGATACTGTGAAGATGTGGGTAGATGAAAAACAATACTATGATTACAACTCCAATTCATGTGCTGCCGGAAATGTGTGTGGCCACTATACTTAGGTGGTCTGGAGAAGCTCAGTTCGTCTTGGGTGTGCTAAGGTTCACTGCAACAATGTGAAGATGTGGGTATTCTTGTTTCTTGTCTTGTATAAAACTTATATTTCTCAAACTATTCAAGTTTATTTTGAAGTGTGGTGAGGTGAAGTGAAATACTAGAAAAATTAAGAATATTATTCTTTTAATGTTCTTCGTTTTAATTACATGCAACCAAAACAGGATTAATGTCTTCTTTCTATGAATTGAAGTTTTCTCACTTGATGTCTTTAGATTCATATGTAGTCCATATACATTTGGATGTGAAGCTGTATTCATTTTGTGTAAATTGTTACAACAATCTATTATCTTAGGATGTGTTTGGTTTGGTAGACAATTAAAGAGAAACATTTGCTTTTGGCTTTTGTCCCTGGGTATAATTCGAGATTAGCGTGGTGACTTCATAGTGGGTAGGACCATCCATCTTCACAGTCCGGATGAGCTGGAGATAAAATTATACACTCCCGACTGAACTATCTATCACAATTGAATACACCAGTGCTAACTGTGAGCCCATCTGAGACCCAGCCTTTTGAACACTGGCGTATCCAACCGTGATAGGTAATTCAGCCGGATGTATATGTTTTTGTCTCCAGCTAATCTGCCCCCCATCTTCATCATTGTTCTGTAGAAGAAGCACAGGCCCAAGTAGTGTTTGAAGCTCTGTACTTGGCCAAAGATTCCGTTTGACTGGTATACAAGTGGATAATAATTGTGTCATGGGCAACTTTTAGGCCTGATATCAATAAAAATAATATTTTTTAAAAAATTTAAAAATAAGTTAACTTTTTAAAAATAACATGATAAAATCACTGCTCATCATCTTCTTCTTCAATCTATTCATCAGTGCCGCCGTCCACTGCCGCTCGCTGCCGCCTCCGCCTATTTCCGCTCGCCTCCAGCAACGCGGAGGCAGATGAAATGAACATTGGGAATCGAGAGTATCACACCAACAATCGCCTCCGAGATCATAATTCAGTGACATCCAACAGGAAATATCCAACCAGACGATCATTAAATCTAACTTACAGAACAAGAAATAACTCTTGAAATCAGAGTAAATTCCATGCCAGTATCAATTTTAAGTAAAGCAAACCTAACGAATAACAGATCGATAGAACTACTGATTGAAAGGGAATGATACATCAGGATTTGAAACTTCACAGACTTCTTATTCTGAACAGAGTTTAAGCCTTGAACAGATGAAAAAAAAGAAACTAACGCACCATGGGCAAGCAAAAGCATCATCGGAAGAGAAAACAAAAACAGATAAAAAAAGTTGCAGGGAACTGATTGATTCTTTCTAAGAAATTTCTAACAAATATGTTAATTCAGAATCGCATAAAATAAGCACAACTAAAAGAAGATAAATAACTTGTTAACCATAGATTAAGTATGTGAAATACGGTAGAGGTGGGTGTGTTAGAAACTTGACTGAAGCTGGTTCGGCAGGGAGCTTCTTCACTGGCTCCGAGAGCCAGCCCAATGCCTATAACTCCATGGCAAAAAAAAGAAACTATAACTCTATGGCAAGAAACTAGGATGGCAATAAAATCAATTTGGACGGATTGGATGGACCAACAAGACATATTGGATTGGACTAATTCCATTCGAAATATTTGTTAGATTGGATTGGACCTAGTTCGTCCGTAACAAATTTATATTGAATTGGGTTAAATTAAGCCAATATCTGGTCCATTGATACAAGATAAGAATATATGTATCAATGGACCGGGTTTGGGTTGAAAGCAATCTAAATCAAAATGAATTTGAACAGATTGGACGGTCCAGACATTAAATTAGACCGGTCTAAATTGGTCCAAAACATTCATTAATTGGATTGGATTGGACCTACTCCATTTATAATGGACTCACATTGGACCGAATCGGATTGGACTAAATGCAGTCCAATTGACACCCCTAGTGTATAGAATGTGGATTGTTGATATTTTGAATGTTTATAGCTCTACTCTGTAAATCAGAAATCTGCATTTAACCTGTACCTACTTTTCCGTAAATTTAAGGGAGTTTATAGATAATTCATTGACTCAAAGACCTTGATGAGTATTATGACGTCATGTAACTCTGCATTGATTACGTCAACTTGCTTATGTCACAATAAAAATATCCCCGTGGCTCAGTTGATAAGATCTGTATTCTTCGTTACATCCTTGACGTGGATATTCCTCTCTTTTGGGCTATAAATACTCTATCTACGCTTATATTTTATCATCAACGATCTCTACCCTAGTCTGTGAGTATTGAAAATGGCGTTGTGTAGGGCTAAATCGTCCCTCTTCATTCTGATGGTTGGCCTAGCCTTGCTCCATGTCTCTGAAGCTCAAGACTCCCCACAGGACTACATAAATGCCCACAACGAAGCTCGTCGAGCAGTGGGGGTTGGCCCTATGACATGGGACAATACGCTGGCGGGCTACGCTCAGAGATACGCCAATCAGAGGATTGGCGACTGTGCCATGAAGCACTCCAATGGACCCTATGGCGAGAACCTCGCCGCTGCTATGCCTAGCTTGTCGGGGACCAATGCTGTGAAGATGTGGGTAAACGAAAARCAGTTCTACRACTACAACTCCAACTCTTGTGCTGCCGGAAAAGTTTGCGGCCACTACACTCAGGTGGTCTGGAGAAGCTCAGTTCGTCTTGGGTGTGCTAAGGTTCACTGCAACAATGGCTGGGACTTTGTCATTTGCAACTATGCTCCTCGAGGCAACTATGTAGGGCAGCGTCCTTACTAGTCTTTACCTGCACATCCAAAATAAAATGGAGGTCTAGATATGTAGCTTCCATCATAATAAATTACAAATGATGATCAGATTAGATGGAAGGAGAGGAATTTTAGAGAAGATCTTCTGYATCAATCCTTAATACTTAAAATGAAGGAAATATGAATGACTTTCTGATCATAATTGCTTGCACATAAATTGACTATGGATGGAAATATTATTTTCTAAAAGTTCATATTTCTCAACTATTCAGGTTTGTTCTGAACTGAGGGGAGGTGAAGTATGAACTACCAGAAATATTAGGAATTTATATTCTAGTTTAATGTTTCTTCTTCATTTTAATTAAATGCAATTACCAAAACCG